>JAPDVU010000004.1:110507383-110732383 GCA_026230045.1 Corynorhinus townsendii | reverse complement strand
CCTGGAAGAGGCCAAGGTGTGTTCCAAGGCTAAATTCCACAAGCACGGGGCCCAAGGGAAGATCAACAAAATGCCCCAGACATCTTGAGATCTGCCTTTGCATGCCTCCACTGGCTGGCTGCCTATTAGACTCAGCCTCTTAAAGAGTCCCTGGTGGTACACAAATAGAGATGAGTGGTGATCAACAGACTGGTACAGATTCTAATTCAGTGCCAGTGCTGGGTCTGAGGCCACTCAGCAAACATCCCAGGGTACACTAAGGTCACTTGCCACCCACCAGGTGCCCATGGATTTTTGTGGTGAGGTGGGGTCTTAGGGAGTTATCAGGGTGAGGCCAGTAGAGTTCATGAGGCTCAGACAGACCAAGGTTTAGCCTTGTGAAGGTAGGGTTATGCACAAGAAAGGTGACATTGGTGGAGAATGCAAGGGGAAATGGCCCCTGCCCTAGGGTCACACTACTCAGTCTGTCCTATTTCTGGCCAGACCTCCTCAAGAGGCTTAACTTTGCACATCAGGGTTTCCAAGAGTTGGGAGTGTGAGGCTATAGGGTCTCTCTTGTGGGTGGGGGGCAGCACTGGTCAGGCTCCTGAGAAAGGGCAGGAATAGCACCTGCCCCAGTACTATGCAATTCATTCTCTGAAACCCCAAGAGTCTGCCCAGATCTCTACACAGGGGACCCAGACACCTTGTTCCTCTGCAAGTTGCGTGTTTGGCAGGGTGGGTCAACATCGAGTTGGGGAGTTGTGTATTGCATTTCCCAAGCCTGATTCCTATAGAGGGGAAAGCTCATGTCTTTGGGTTGTGTGGAATAGGGGAAGCTATCCCTTCAGTTCTCTCCCCAGAACCACAAGTCTCAGACCTACTCCCTCTGCCAGACCCACAATAGATTTGGTATGGTCTGCTGCCAGCATGTGTAGCTGTGAACAAGATTTTGTGTTTTAGTCCTTTAAAAGACACCATGTCTATAGCAGACTTTTATTTCTCTCTGGCAGACAGAATCCCCACTGATTTTCATAGCTAGATGTCATGTGGGTGCCTCTTCCAGCTCTGCTGCTCTGGGCTGGAGAGCCCAATATGGGTTAAGACCTCATGCTACTCAGGGGGGACCTTTGCAGCTGAGATATCTACATAAATATCAGCCACAACCTATGAGCATTGAGCCAGAACTTTTTGTGTCTCCACCTTTCCTAGCAGTCTTGTTCTGGCTTCTTCTGTAAATATTGGGTTATAAAACTTCTGCTCAGCTAGTCTTCAGTTGGATATTCAAATGGATTTTCCATATTTTAGTTGTAATTTTAGTTTGTTCCTGGGAAGAGTTGAATGTAACTTCCATTAATCAGTTGCCATCATCCGTACACACTTAAAAAGAAACACACAACATTTTATTTTAAATTAATGTTAAAATAAAAAGATTTGCCAACAGTAATACAGATACCATATTTCACTTATAGATGGAATATTGAAAAATAAAACAAAAGAACAAATAAAATTTTAAAAAGACAGACTCATAGAAACAGATTTCAAACTGATGGTTGACAGTAGAGAGGGGATATAGGTAAAAAAGGTGAAGGGAAATATAGTCAATAATATTGTGATAAGTTGCATGGTAACAGATGATTAGTAGACTTAGTGTGGTGATCTCATTGTAAGGTATATAGATGTTGAATCATTATATTGTACACCTTAAACTAATATAATATTGTATACCATCTATATTAAAATTAAAAAAATGTTATAAACATAGTACAGAAAGTTCTATATACCCATCACCCACTTTTCCCAATGTTAACATCCTACATAACCATGGTGCTTTTATAAAATTAATAAGTTAAGATAGGGACAGAACTATCAACTCAATTATAGACTTTATTTGGATTTCAGCATTTTGTTTTTTTTAATTCCAGGATGAAATCCAAGATAACACTCTACATTTGTCACGTCTCCTATAAACTTTGTCATTGCCATATTTCTTCCTTATTTTTCATAACTATAATATTTTTGAAGTATATATAGTCTTTGGTGAACCTAGTTAATAACATAGTGTAAGACTATGAACTATTTGATGAAATGTATTTAGTTACAAAAGTAACTTTCTTTTTTAACCTTTCTGTGCTCTCATTAATTCATATAACCATTTTCAACTCTTGGATCACTTTCATTGTAGAAAGTGCATAAGAAATTTTTAAGAATAAAAAATGCAAATATTATATTTAGTCATATAATTTTTATACTAGGAAGAATTTTTGCTTCTAAGACCTCCTCTTTAAAAGAAGAAATAGAACTAAGAGAAAGTGACTTGCCCAATGGGCCACAGTTATTCAGTGACAGAGTAGGACTACTATGACACCATTTGTATTAGTACATTATGTATAGCTGACAAATTGCCCACCTACCCAGGATTTCCTGTGGTTTTCACAAAATTATTTGTTCCTGGAACATACTAAGCAAGCTTCTATACAGAGCTTTTGCTCCAGTTGTTTCCTCTCTTTAGAACACTCTTTCAATAGATATTTGATTAATTCTCATACTATCTTCAAATGTTTGATTCCTTTTCAGGTTCTCCTTCACTAGGGTTCAGAGCCTTCACCCAGAGCACTCCCACCCAGTCTTTCCCTGATTGAATTTTATTTTATTTTACATTTTTAGACTGAGAAGAAAGAGAGAGAAAAATAAATATATTTTTTTAATTTAATAAATCTTTATTCAGATTATTACAATTGTTTCTCTTCCCCCCCCCTCATAGCTCCCCTCCACCCGGTTCCCACCCCACCTTCTGCCCTTAACTCCCCCTGCACTGTCCTCATCCATAGGTGTACAATTTTTGTCCAGTCTCTTCCTGCACCCCCCCCTACCCCTTTCCCCCTGAGAATTATCAGTCCACTCCCTTTCTATGCCCCTGATTCTATTATATTCACCAGTTTATTCTGTTCCTCAGATTTTTAATTCACTTGATTTTTAGGTTCACTTGTTGATAGATATGTATTTGTTTTTCATAATTTTCATCTTTACTTTTTTCTTCTTCTTCCTCTTCTTAAAGAATACCTTTCAGCATTTCATATAATACTGGTTTGGTAGTGATGAACTCCTTTAGCTTTTTCTTATCTGTGAAGCTCTTTATCTGCCCTTCAATTCTGAATGATAACTTTGCTGGGTAGAGTAATCTTGGTTGTAGGTTCTTGCTATTCATCACTTTGAAAATTTCTTGCCACTCCCGTCTGGCCTGCATAGTTTCTGTTGAGAAATCAGCTGACAATCATATGGGTGCTCCCTTGTAGGTAATTAACTGTTTTTGTCTTGCTGCTTTTAATATTTCTCTTTGTCTTTTGCCCTTGGCATTTTAATTATGATGTGTCTTGGTGTGGTCCTCTTTGGATTCCTTTTGTTTGGGGTTCTGTGCACTTCCTGGACTTGTCTTTTTCTTTCACCAGGTGGGGGAAGTTTTCAGTTATTATTTCTTCAAATAGGTTTTCATTATCTTGTTTTCTTTCTTCTTCTGGCACCTCGATAATTCTGATGTTGGTACGCTTGAATTTGTCCCAGAGGCTTCTTACATTATCTTCAACTTTTTGGATTCTTTTTTTCTTTTTGCTTTTTTGGTTGAGTGTTTTTTACTTCTTTGTATTTCAATTCTTTGACTTGATTCTTGCTTTCCTCTAGTCTGTTGTTGGGTCTCTGTATAATATTTTTTATTTCAGTCAGTGTATGTTTAATTTCCAGTTGGTCCTTTTTCATATTTTTGAGGGTCTCATTATGTTTATCGTCCTTTTCTAGGATATTCTTGAAAAGCCTTATAACCGTAGTTTTGAATTCTATATCCAGTCGTTTGCTTTCCTCCATTTCTTTCGTTTGTGACCTGTTTCTTTGTTGCTGCGTTTTCACTGCTTCCCTGAGTGGTAGGGTAGCTTTGTGTGCTAGGTTTCCTATATGGCCCAGTGGGTCGGCCTCCCAATTATCTGAGGTGGACACTCTTGGTGCACCCTTTTGTGGACTGTGTGTACAGCCTTGTTGTGGTTAAGTCTTGATTGTTGTTGGTATCACTGGGAGGAATTGACCTCCAAGCAAGTTGGCTGTGAGCATCAGCTGTGTCTACACTGGGAGAAGTTCGGTGCTGGAGACAGCCTTATAGGATTAGACTTGCCAAATTGCAAAAGCCTCTGTGTTCAGCTTGAGTGGGGTGGAGTCTCAGGGCGGAGCAGACAATCTTGGCTTCCTGTCAGCCCTGCCCTTGTGTGCGCATGCACGCCTCCAGACCTCTGGCTTCCCTGGCTCCCAAGCCTCCGCCTGAGAGTCCAGATTCCCCCTGCAAGAGCATGGGTCCCCAGGGGCTTGCCTGGAATTGGGGTTCAGTGCAGTCAGAACTGGGGTTCAGTGCATTCAGGAGCTTCTGACTCCCTTCTGCTAGGGAAAGTCTGTGGTAACCTCCACAGTCTTTGTGTGCACTGGCACGTGCGCACGCCTCCAGATCCCTGCCTGCCATGGCTCTCCCCCCCCCCCCACCCCACCCAGATCTCCAAGTCTCCGAGTGCCTTTCTCTCTACCTGACAGTCCAGACTCCTGCTGTATGAGCCTGGGTCCATGGGGTTTTGCCCAGAACTGGAGTTCAGTGCAGTCAGGGGCTTCCTTGCCCCTCCCACCAAAGAAAGTCATCCAGGCTCTCAGCCGCCCTTCCTCTCTGTGCGCACAAAGACCCTTTGTCATACCTCAACCCTTTGCCATTCCTCCAGTTCTCCATGAGCTTTTCTCTTTCCTTCTAGTTGTAGAATTTCCACTCAGCCAGCTTTCCTGTGGTTTTGGATGGTGTCCATTCTGTCTTTTAGTTGTAGTTTTGAAATTGTTGTGCGAGGCAGCAGTTTAGGTGCTTACCTATGCCACCATCTTGGTTTCTCCGAGAAAAATAAATATTGATTTGTCATTCCACTTATTTATACATTCATTGGTTGATTCTTGTGTGTGCCCTGATTGGGGATCACACCTGCAACTTTGGCAAATTGGGGCAATGTCTAACCAACTGAGCTATACCCAGCCAGGATATCCCTCATTGAATTTTATAAGAAAGTTTTGCATTCTAACATACTACATGCTTTTCTTATTTATGAAGTTTACATGATAAACTTCATAGGTACCTTTCTTATTAATAAATTCTGTTTATTACTTTAGATAAACTCCAAGAGGGTAAAGTTCTTTGTGCACTTATGAGTCTAAACTAACTAGTACAGGGCCAGACATGTAGTGAATAGTCAATAAATAATCTCTATTTTCTATATGAGGCCCAGAGAATGTAGAGCTTTGCCCACGCTCATAAAGCCAGTCACTTGTATGTTTTGGAACAAAACCATTCTTATCACTTCCAAATATGGAATGCAGATTGGTCAGTGTTCCTGTGGAGCTTAAGAGCAATCATCAGGTGTGAGCATATGTGCTCTCCAGGGAAACACACCGGGGCATCGGGAGGTCTATAATTTCCAATTTTAAAATCCATGAATAATGTCCTACCCTTCTTATGTGTCACTGATGTCAATATCTACACTCAGCTTTCTTCTACTGACTTATACTAGTACATCCTTTTAAAAGAGGAAATGCATGCTTAAACTCACACACATACACACGCATGTGCACGTACACAATCAGATACTTTTAAAAGACCATTTGAGTGAACATATTGCTTGAACGTTTTTGAAAAGTAAAAACTGCTTGGAAGAAAAAACACTAGCAAACATTTCTTGACTATCTAGAATTCATGAGATCACCTTAGACATTTTACATATATCAACTAATTTTAATGTGTCTGATAGTATGTAAATCAGATAAAATAAATACCTTGCTCCTAACAGATGGTAAATAACACATCCAAGTTTATCCAGGAAATGACAAAGCCATGATTCAGCCATTAGTCTAACAAGGAGAGAAGCCCAATATTAGACTTTCAATATATCTTTTTATAGTCTTTACTTCTCCCTTTTATTTATGTTTGTTTATCCTTCAAAGGAATGAAGCAAATAATAATTCCAGTGATAATTTCTATACAACATTTTAATGTTTTTGCAGGGTGTTTAACATATACTATTTAATTTATTTCAATGATCCTATATAGTACATATATTATCACAGTTTATAGATCAGGGGGCAAAAGATTAGCAAAGAATTTTTTGTTGTTATTGTTTTTGTTAATCCTCACCAGGGGATATTTTTCCCATTGATTTTTAGAAAGAGTGGAAGGGAGGGGAAGAGACACATTGATTGGTTGCCTCCGGCACACTTCCAGACCAGGGCACACACCTAGACCAGGGCCAGCAATCTAACCTCCAACCGAGGTATTTGACCTTGGCTGGAATCGAACCTAGGACCCTTCAGTTTGAGGGCCGACACTCTATCCACTAAGCCAAACCAGCTAGGGCAGTGGTTGGCAAACTCATTAGTCAACAGATCCAAATATCAACAGTACAATGATTGAAATTTCTTTTGAGAACCAAAATTTTTTAAACTTAAACTTCTTCTAATGTCACTTCTTCAAAATAGACTTGCCCAGGCCATGGTATTTTGTGGAAGAGCCACACTCAAGGGGCCAAAGAGCAGCATGTGGCTCGGGCAAGACTTTTTTTTTGGTTAATCCTTACTTCAGGGTACTTTTTCCATTAATCTTTAGAGATAGTGGAAGGGAGGGGAAGAAGGGGAGGGGAGAAGAGAGAGAGAGAAAGAGAGGGGGGAAAGAGAGAGAGAGAGAGGGAGGGAGGGAGAGAGAGAGAGAGAGAGAGAGAGAGAGAGAGAGAGAGAGAGAGAGAGAGAAACAGACATATCAATTGGTTGCCTCCTGCATGCACCCTGACTGGGCCAGGGATCAAACCTGCAACCCAGGTACATGCACTTGACCGGGAATCAAACAGACCCTTCAGTGCCTGGGCAGATACTCTTAAGAACTGTGTCACACTGGTCAGGGAAACAAAGAATTTTTTGAGGCAATAATGCAGTAAGGAACAAAAGACAAGGTCCCTACTCTCAGAGTAACGTGAAGAAAGATAATGTAAGCAGACCAAAGAGATAATTTCATATATTGATAAGGGCTAATAAAACAACAAAATAGGCTAATGAAATAGTGAATGGCTAGGATACTATATGGGTCAAGGGTGGCTCCTTCCAGTGTGCTTGTTAAGTCATTTACCAAGACTTAGGGTTCAAGTGTCCAGAGGCTTAATTCAGCATGAACAATTGCCTCACAGGATTTGTTTTCTCTCACTACAATTTTAGTTCACCAGGATTTATTTTTTCTTACTTCTTGTACATATTGAGAGATTTGAGTCTGTTCTAATTCAAGTAACTGGACATTTGAAACACTGGGGGAAAATTATGTTTCCTAAACTACATCACTTCCTAGATGAGACACATTTTGACTCTGCCTAGATTCAGAAAAGATAGACTTCCAGGGATTATTCTGATAGCTCTTAGCCTCCCTAGAACAAGAGGATGTCTACAGGTCTTAATTAGCTGCTTACTCTAGGCTTATTTAAATTGGTCCAGTTCTTGCTCCTCCAGTAGACTTAGCTAGTATAGCACTCAATACTCTTTTTCTAAGCCTTATTAAGTTGAAAGGATTGAGACCCTAAATGGCAATCAGGAGTAGGGAGAATGGGAAGGCCATGCTATCCTACTAAATTTTGACATTTAAGTTATTTGTATAAAGTTGAACTTGTTACTAACTGCTGAGGGATTGAAATACTTACCTGAGATAATTGTCTATAATCTAATAGTGCTTTCAAAGGTACTATGAGAACTGTCAGAATAAATATGCTTTTAATCATTGTTGAAGAAGTTAGTTAGGTGATTATTAAATGGGAATAAATACAAATTAATGTAACATCTGGGCTACATATTTTCAAAAGTATATATGTATAAAATAATTAATAACTACAGTGACCCTGTATTAACAGAGAATTTGGCTATCCCTATATCAATTTCAGATTTTACTGATCACTTACTGAGCACTTAATATAAGGTAGGTACTGTGGTAAGTGCTGGAATACAAAGATAAATAAGACATGATAACTGAACAATACAGTCTGGTAGTATAAATATATGGTATCACTACAGTGTGGTTGGAAGCATAATAAAAATATACATAAGGAGTTTTACAAGCACATAACTTGGGAGGTTATGGAAAATTTACTGGGTGAGATGTTGTCTGAGTTAACTATTTCAGACACTATCTCATTTCCCCTGCCTCTGTCTTTCCTAGTTCCTCCTAGCTGGATCCACTGATGCTCTCCTCCATTTCAATGATCTCTGAGTTATTGGCAACACATTAACTATGTTTAGGAGCACCCAAGTTGTCCCAGCTTAGTTCTTGGCATGCTCTGTAAGGCTAAAGCCAATGCTGTGGAGTTTAACATAGGGTCTTCCTCCAAGTAGCCCTCACAAGCAAGGAGCCTGTGGCTCACTTTTGGTATTGGGATACATTTTCCACATTCTAAATCCTGAATTCTTGTATTTAAATGTCCCTATTTGGATAACTGAAAGTCAGAACCCATTTCTTGTCTCAGAGCCATTGGTGTGCAGCCTGGTTTACAGAAGGCACACGGTGAAAAGGGAAAGAGAGTCAGATTTACATTAGGCAAATATAAATGCCGATTCTGTCTGTGCCAACTATTAACTGACATTTTTTCATCTGGAGATAATTTGTTGAGACCTCAGTAAATTCCCATGACATTGCCAGGCACTGGGAATATTGTTATAAATAAGAGAAAGTCCTTGCATAGGAGATTTTATTTTCCAGAAGTGGGGCTGTAGAAAATAAATCAATGGTATTGATAATGTAAAAGTTTGCTAGAGCGCTATAACAAAATACCCCTGATTGGGTGACTTAAACAACAGTAATCTATTTTCCACAGTTTGGGAGGCTAGAGGTCCAAGTTCAAGGTGTTGGCAGGGTTTGTTCCTTCTGAGTTTCTCTCTCCTTGGTTGTAGATGCCCATCTTCTTCTCGTGCCTTCTCATGCTATCACTTCTGTGCATGCTGGTGTCATAATCATCGTTTTTTATAAGGACACCAACATGTTGGATTATGGCCCACTCATATGACCTAATTTTAACTTAATTATCTTTTAAAAAGTCCATCTAAAATATCTCATTCTGAGTTACTGGGAGTTAGGACTAAAGCATATTAATTTGGGGAGGGATTCCTAGGTCAGCTCATAACAGTAAGTAAGAACTGGCTGTAAAGGCAGTATTCAGAATGATATTATAAAGAAACAGAGTGGGCTGGTGAACTGATTCAAATAGCAGTCAAAGGAGGCCTCTCTGAGGAGATGAGAGTTGAGATAAGACCTTAAAGCCAGGAATGAACTTATTCCATTATGCAAAGGAAGGGTATGAAAGGCAGAGGAGACTATAAAGCCCATGAGAGAACACTTGAAGTATGTGGGAGTTGAATGTGGTAGTCAGGGTGTTAAGAAGATGGTAAACCAGGAACATAACCCTAGAAAATGGGGTCTCTCACTTGAGTAAGTTTCTAAATTTCTTCTATTTGGGTTTGCATTCCTATAAAATGCACACAGTTAGAGCCAACCACAGCAAATCGGTGAAAGAGTTAAACTATCAAATAATGAACAGTTCTAGCATCTAATTGATGCTCCATTATAAAGAAAGCTTTAAAAAGTAGAAGTGTTTTCACACATAAATCATTACATCTGAGATTATACTCCAGAACATTCATTGCTGTAACTAATCCTGACCTAACTCTAGCAAACGGAGGTGGCATACTCACATTTTGTATCACCTGACCAAACTCAATTATTTCACAGCTGCCATGAAAATCTGACATGCCAGATGATCATTGTTCTAAAATACCTTCATTAAAAATATCCTTATCCAATATACTGTCAAAAATCAGGATTTGCTATGTAGTTAAACTCCAATTAGTTCTGAAAAAGAAAGTACATTGTAATCACTCTTCAACTATTAAAACAAGTTCAAATTTGGTAAATTTCTACTTACAATTATCTAAAACAATGGCAAGTGTCTTTTTAGATAATCATGTCTAATTGATTGTAATAAAATTTATTTTAAATCCACTAAAATATATTGAAAAATACCAAATATTCTATTCACTCACATCACATTATTGGCAGTAAAATACAAGATATAACACTCTCTACAAATTGAAACTTTATTAACGAGGTTGATAAATTAATGATGTTTTAGGAGATGTAATTTTGTTTCAAAAGAGAGGGTTGACAGGTTAAACTGGATTCAGATTTTTTTCTTACAAATTGATACCTCAAGTTACCCTTTATTTTATTTAATTAAAACACGCTCTTATTCTAGTAGTGCTTTACCTCTATGAAACAGTCTTCAAGGGAACATTCCACACCACACACAATGGTCGGCATTGCTCCTGGGGTGTTCAGAGAAGTGAGATGCTGAAACGTATTTTGGATTTACCATACAAACATAGCATATCTGCAGTGTTGTCCAGATTGATTTGGTGGTTCTCTGGGAAATATGACCACATACAAGGTCAGCATTTTTGCAGCCCTATCTCTCTTTTATTCCTTTCTACAAAATGATATCCAGGATTCCAAAAAAGTTTCTTCCATAAAATATATTAGAGTTGTTTTTTTTTAATAGGTTTAAACTCACAGTGGATTTAAAAAAAAAAAGGGTTTTCAATAAGTTTTTGCTCAGTCAATAAACATACCATAGAACACCCATAGTGTGATTTTCAGTGTTATTGTAAGAATGGCTGTGCAACCAATTCTGAGTTATTTGCCGATTAAAGAATTCTGGAGCTTCAATAATAAAGCAGGACAGGTAATTATAATACCTGTAACTTAAATTTAACTTTTACATTGATTTTGTGAATTTTTATCCCCAGTGTATGCACATTCTTTATCCAGATTTATTTTTTTTAAAGTGTCTAGTCTAATGATAGACCTGGGCAAGAGATGGCAAATTAGATTTTATCTTGGGCTGTATGACCCAATGGGTAGTGCCTGTCTGAGTATTAAGATTAGGGGGATTCTGAGGTCATGCCCAAGCTCATTAGGGCTCTGATAATTCGTGATGTCCACCATGGAGGCTGTAAGCCAGTGTTAACATGCCATTTGCCATCCCTAATTTAAGGAATATTTTGTAGCAGATGAAATTTTTCAAATTTTACAATTATTTTTTCCTTTGATGGCACCCTTCTTTAATATCTAGCACTTTTATATTCTCACTCCCTATTTTTTTTTCCAAATTCTGCTTTCAGGAAGGTATAAAACTCAATAACAATAATATTTTTTAAATGTATATTTTATGCCATGCTCTGTGCTAGATTCTTTTTTTGTTTGTTTGTTTTCTTTTTTAAAAATTTCTTTATTGATTAAGGTGTTACATATGTGTCCTTATCCCCCCATTACCACCCCCCGCCAATGCCCTAACCCCCCTGTTGTCCGTGACCACTGGTTAGGCTTATATGCATGCCTTCAAGTCCTTTGATTGATCTCTCCCCCTTACCCCCACCCTCCCCCACCTTTCCTCTGAGGTTTGATGGTCTGATCGATGTTTCCCTGTCTCTGGATCTGTTTTTGTTCATCAGTTTATGTTGTTCATTATATTCTGTGCTAGATTCTTTACATGTGTTTATGTGATACCCAGTAAAATGACTATGGAGTAGGAATTATTCCTAATTTACAGAGAAGGCTAAAATAGTTATAATCTCAGAGCTATTAAATACCCTGTTCAGAATTCAAGCCCAAGTTTTCTGACTCCAAAGCCTGTGATCATAATCACTACCTTTACCAAAAGAATTAAATGAATTTAACCTCTATACATAGGAATAGCAATATGGATCAAGGTTATCAGTAGAGAGGTCAATACTAATAATGAGATCTCACTTATTCTCCAGTAAATGAACATTTATGCTTTGTACAGTTTTTGACATTTCTCCTAATCAAAGCTAACCCAGACAGAACAAGAGTTACTGGGTTCATAGACTCAAAGGGCTTTGCATCAGTAGAGACCTTAGGGATCATCCTTTTCAACACCTTCATTTTTGGGGTGAGATACGATGTATCATTTTTTGGAAAGTGATACAATGACTTCCCCTGTTTCATGAGGAAAATGAAGTAAATAAATGAGACTAGTACCCAGGTAGTCTGACTTTAGATCCTGGATTCTTTCTCTCATTTCGGTCTACCTTTCCTGATCACATATCAAGTAATGCCAGAAAGGAATCCCATGATGAGGCAGAACAACAGGCCCAGTATTACAATTATGTCATGGTTTAAATAAATGAAATGAATGAATGAAAACAAAAGGAAATGAAATTAAGAAAAGAAAAAGACCAGATTAAGTAGTAGCTTTAAAAAAACACAGCAATCTGACTGTAGTCTTAGCAAGTAAACAAAAAGTTCTATCAGTACCCACAATAGGAAATTACAACAATCTTTGTAATGTACAATAGGATTTCCTTACTCACTGGCCAACAGATACTTAACATTTTAAAGAAAGAAATGATATAAATTATAATCATTCTCCCGCAAGAATAGACCTACTGTAATCTGCTTCAGGAGTCTCTTCACTCTGCTAGCAGGTATCCTGTAAGTTTTTTTGCAATACAACATGAGTGAAATCACTAGATATATTTGCAGAAATAGTATCCAACAAAGGCAGAGGGCAGTCACCTTGACCACTGAAAATCCCAGGTGTGACAACAGCCCCTCTGGCTGTTGGAAAAAGCCCCTTATAGTTGTGAGATGCTATCATAGTTACTGAATCATGAACTAAGGATTCAGGTTTTAGATGTTGAAATAATAACCCAGAGTCTCAGGTGCCTGTGACCTTTAAGAGAATCTAATTCTTAGGATTTCCATGTAATGATCAGATGGACTGCTCATTCTCGCTGATTATAGGAAGACAAATTGCCAAACTGCCCCCTTGCTAGTCTAGAGAAAAGAACTCTACAAACATATCACAAAACTTCACTGAGTTAGAAAGGTGTATAAATAGCCCATTTTAATGTTAGGTGTTATTCTGGGCTCAGACTTCATAAAATATAACTGTATTTTATTTATCATCTTGTTCTCTGTTTTAAACCTGCCACTCATAGGTGTATAGCTCAGTCCTTGGGATGAATGACCATAGGTGATTTTTAATTGGCTAAAGGCAACAGGCACTTGTGAAATACAATTGTCATCAGCTAGGAGAGGCTGAACCAATCATAAGTCTTACTTAGTCTTCAGGTTTCTGTTTCAGTCCGACACTGTAAACAATGAGAAAAGCTTTACTTCCCACACAACTGCTGACTCAAGATGTTTCTCTTAGAGTTAAGAAAACAATTATTTTCAGTTTTAGTCAAGAACTATGAATCTCAGAGGCAAAGTGTCAATTTAGTGAGAAAAGGCATCCCCTCAGATGGAAAAATCTCTGTATTAAGCTAATGTTCAGTGGTATTTAGGTACCCATTTTGGTAAATCTTTAGAGACTGCTTTTCAATTGAGAAATTAACAGTTAAGTGAATAGAAGAAAGCATTTATAAATAAAATTAAGATTTTTTCAGAAGATGAAACAAATTTAATATGTTCAGCAATATCTATACAAGATGGTAATATTAAAGCATATTATATCTTGATTTCTCAATTAGTATTGTAACATGCAAATAAACTTACAAATAAACTTTCAAAAGAAGGTGAAAATTAGTTTGGATATCTGAAAACTTTATTTTGGGTCTCATTAATCTTAGCTTATGAAAAATAAAATATCTAGCTTACTCCAATTTTAGGTCACTTCAAAGCTTTCTTATGAATCTTAATATTGTAGCAAATTTTAAAAAATAATGTACTGTGAATTATTGTTTTACAGATTAAACATTACTTTGGCATGAGATACTGATTTGATGGTTGAATATTATGAGAATTCTTGTAGCTTCCAAATAAGTTCAACTACAATGAAAGTATTTTTTATTTCAGGCATTTTAAGTGTGAAATATTTTCATAAACATCTTCTAAACAGCATATTGCACAGTAAGAGATAGGAAAGATTTGATAGCTTTTAAAAAGCATCCTTGGAACTGAGTAGTTAGGGCTGTTTCTTCTTTTATATTCAGAAAGGTTTATAGATGGACTCAGTGTGAGTAGGTTAGACTGATTGTAACATGTTTTCCTGACCATCCTATCTAATAAAAGAGTAATATGCAAATTGACCATCACTCCAACACATAAGATGGCTGCCCCCATGTGGACACAAGATGGCTGCCACAAGATGGCCAGCAGGGCAGGGCAGTTGGGATGGACCAGGTCTGCAAGGGAGGGCAGTTATGGGTGATCAGGCCAGCAGGGTAGGGCAGTTGGAGCAATCAAGCCTGCAGGAGAGGGCAGTTAGGGGTGACCAGGCTGACAGAGGAGGGAAGTTGGGGTGACTGGGCCTAAACGGGCAGTCGGACATCCCGTGAGGGGTCCCAGATTGGAAAGAGTACAGGCTGGGCTGAGGGACACACACCCCCATGCATGAATTTCATGCACCATGAATTTAAAGAAAGTCTTACTTCATTGGCAGATATTTACTCACATATTTAATAGATTCAAATAGATCCTTTAGGCTTTTAAAACTTTATTTATTATTATTTTATTTTAAATTAAATTTATCAGGATGACATTGGTCAACATGAACATATAGGTTTCAGGTATGGGTTTCTGTGTTACAAGATCTGTGTATTGTACTGTGTGTCCACATCCAAAGTCAAATCTTCTCTGCCACCATATACTAAGACCCCCCCCCATTCCCCCCATCCCCTTCAGGCTTGCAGATGGCCATCTTATCACTATGTGGCCTTTCCTCAGTGCATAGGGGGGATGGGAGAGAGAGAGAGAGAGAGAGAGAGAGAGAGAGAGAGAGAGAGAGAGAGAGAACTTTTTTCTTCTTCATATAAGGCCACCAAACCTATTGAATTAGGACCCCACCCTTAAGACCTCATTTAACTTGAATGACCTCCTAAAAGCACTATGTTCAAGTATAGTCTATATTGGGGGGTGCTAAGGCTTCAATATATCAATTTAGTGGGGACATGATTCAGCCTATAGCATTCTGATTTTCATACATTTCTAATTTGCACTCTGCTAATGACAAGGGTTTTTGTTATTGGCTGCTTGATTGTTTGATCAATTAAATAATCTATGCATTCATAAAATAGTTGCAAACAACTTCTTGTATGCTAAGCAATATACTAATGATGGTCTTATGAAGATTAAAAGCCATTATTTTTGCTTAATGTGAGTTCAAGTGTAGTGGAGAAATCAGTCAGGTATAAGGAATTAATATACAGAATGGTTAATTGCTATAATCAGGAGACTTGAGCAATAGAACTTACTTAAATAACAAAAATGGAAGAAATGAAAGAAGTAAATTTATAAGTATTTGGAAGGCCTGAATAACACTATCAACCAGGTTGAGATGATTGAAATTTAAAGACTATTCCAATCAACAATAGCATAAGACTCATCTACACTGATAAAATAGAAAGATGCAAATTGACTGTACCTTTGAGATGCCCACCAGCCAATCAGAAGTGAGTATGCAAATTAGCCCAACAAAGATGGTGGGTTAATTTGCATACACAGGTGCGGAGCAGCCAGGAGTGGGGTGAGATGCTTGCATCATCGCCATGGCGACAACGCAGGCCTTCCACACCACCCCAGCCGCTCTGGGCCTCTGGGCAGCGTGGGAAGGTGGAAAGGCGGCTCCTGGCCTGAGTGAAAGTGGTGCCAGCAGCCAGAGGAAGGAAGGCCCATTCTTGTACGAATCTTCATGCATCGGGCCTCTAGTTCTTTATATGCTCAAATGTAGCACTTACTAAGAAATATTATACGCAAGTCAATGAATTTAAAGAGATATGGGAATCATAAAGAGTATTTCTGTAACAAAATTGAAGTAACTTAGAAGTCTGTGACAGAAAAATACCTGAAAAACCTCTAAATATTTGGAAATAAACTTATACATTTCTAACCATTTCAGGAATCAAACAGGAAAATTTAATGGATATTAAAATAATTTACTCAAATTAAAAAAAAATGAATATATCAAAATGTGTTTCATGAAGGTAAAGCAGAGATTAACCTCAGTAGCTTCTAGGGGTTATATCAGTTAAAATCCTCAAGCCATGAAGGGTTAGGGAGAGCTGAGAGCTCATTATGTTTTCCAGAAGGTCATTTTCATCAGCAGCATTTTGATCAATATATTGTATTACAAAACCATTTAGGGGAATGGAAGGTAAAATATAAGGTGGGTGAATTGTGGTAAAACCATCATCACATCAACAAATGGAACATTTCCTTCAGCTCACATATTCCTTCTGTCATTTTTAAGTTGAGCTCCTCCCCCCACTCCCAGCCCAGGCACACACAAATCTGCATTATGTTCTTGTAGTTTTTCCTTTACAAGGATTTCTTATAAATGTAATCATATTGTAATAGGCTTTGTGTCTGGCTTTTTTCACTTAGCACAGTGTTATAGGTCTTCATTCATGTTCTATTTATTCATTTTGCACCCTTCATTTTTAAAGATATACATGCATTTCTTTTGCTTGTTTTTAGACATTTGAGCTAATTCCAGTTTCAGGCTCTTCTGCATGAAGTTCCAATGTACATTTGTTTATAAGTCTTTTTGCAAATGTATATTTTTCTGTATTTTGAGTGGGTTGATGGGCCTTAAGGTAAGTGTACATTTCCTAGGTTCTTTCTAGCCCTGAGTTCTAACCTCCAACACCTCAAGCCAGTAAGATATTGCCTTTCTGCCTTCTGGAGCTGTGATCAGTGTGGGGAATATACTCACTCAGTCAAAGGTGAACATACTCATAAATCTCATCAAGAGCTTATTTCTCATGCTTTTAGTTTCTATCTGCTTTTTGACAGACTTCCTGTGTGTTCCCATGTTCATGTGAAGTTTACAAGACAACCAGAATTTTGAGCAGAATTTTTATTTAGATGTTTAAGGTCTTATTTATGGGTAATATGTGCCTTGACTGGGAATCGAACCAGCAACCTTTTAGTGCATAGGACAACACTCCCACCAACTAAGCTACACTGACCAGGGCAACACACTTCAATAATAGAAAATAAAGTAGTTTCATGTTGTCTGGTTAATTTAGATTATAATTACTATAATTCAGCTGTTTTTTTCAAAGGCATTATTATTTCTTTTGGAGGCATCTTCCGACCCGAGAATTGATACAAGGAGATAATAATAGCTGGTACTAATTGAGAATTGAACAAATACCAGCCACTTCTCTAAATCCTTTACACATTTTGATGATTTAATCCTTTCAACACCCCTATCAAGTAGCTTCAAATATGATCCTCCTTTTACAGATTAATAAACTGAGATTTAGAGAGATTGAGTATTTCTTTAGCATCACTAAATTGGTAAGAAACAGAGCTGGACTTCCCTAGATTTGAACCCTGGCATCCTGGCTCTATCCTCACCATTTCATCATCACATTAAACTAGACTGTAGAGAAGGATGGGGTTGCAGGTGAGGAATGTGATCTCATGGCTCTTCTCTCTCGGAATTAAATGGTAAAAGAAACTAGAAACCTCCTTCTTTAAAGATCTCAGAAGGTTAAATTAGGCTAACATTTTTTCCCAGTGTACTTTAGGTATAGTCTAAATTAAAGGCAAGATGAAGTCTGAAAAAATGTTTCCAGATCTATAATTTAGTATCTTGGTTATCAGCTATTCTGACCTAAAGAAAAATTGAGAAAACAGTATTTTCTCATGCCCTGCACCCCAAAGCTATGTTTTTCCCTCAGGCTTTGAATTCAATTGTCCCTTAACTTAGACTTGTCAAATGTCAGATTATTCCTTAAGGTCGGTTTCATGGAAAGAGTACTGTATAGTGTACAGTACTATAAAGAAGTCTTTTATTTCTCTCCATTAACCATTCTCTTCTTTATTACTAATAAAACATGTTCACTTTTAACTGCATGAATGGCTGCTTGGTCAAACTAATTTCTCTGCTTCCCTTTTAGTTAAATGTGGCAACATGACTCACTCTGACCAAAAAAAAAAAAAAAAAAAAATGTAAACAGAAGTGCAACATTCAATCAAAGCCCCATCTTTTAAAAGGAAAGCGCTTATTTTCAAATTCCTTTTTTTTTTTTCTTTCGGCTAGCTGGAAGAATGGATATAAGTGGGACAGCTGCTTTGTATCTAGAGATCAAAACCATGTATTGAGAATGGCAAGGTCAGCATATCTGCCATGGGTCACTTTCTTCTGTACAGCTAAAAGAGAGAAAAATCTGTCCTTCTATGTTATTTGAACAATGTATTTAAAATACATATTATTTAAATGATGTATTTTTAAACCTGCATGATTTAAATTATGCTTGAAATCTATACTATTTAAATTATGTATTTTGTTATCTCTTTGTTACAATATTGTAGCCCATATACGAATGTAAAAATTCATATCTGAAATAGGGATATTGCCATAATAAAACCCAAAATACGTGGTACTGGCTTTGCAATCAGGTGGTGGGAGGCAAGGTGGCATATATTGTAGTCTCATAAGCTGGTGGTTCTTATTATGCCAGAAAAACATATTTAGCAAAAATAGTCACTTGTGATAATTTTAGTAGGACACATCTTTACTGGAACTGCAGCTCCAGGGTAAGTGGCAAGAACAAATAAGAATGTTGGTGTACTTGAGCAGATCTTTACTACTTTTACTAAGTAACTTGGAGAGAGATAGTTTTAGTCAATCATTAGCCAATGCAAGCACAAATATAAGGGAACAAAATTCTGTAAATGAATATTCTCTTTCCTGTTAAGTCAAAATAAGCACTGATCTTGAAATATAGATATGATATTTTTTCACAGAAAGTGTTTTTTTTTTCTGTATGTGTCATCAAATCAGTGTCAGTACTCACTAGAGAGCCCACAATAATGATCTTTCAAAGTCAAGATTTTATCAAAATTAGAAACAGAGACCCATCTCAATTTGAAAGAACAGACTGATTACAAACAATTTTTGTTCACTCTTATCATCTACTAACTTTTTGGATCATTTGATTGTCAAAGAGTGAATTAGGAAGAAAGAGGGACAGTATCAAACTGGTTTAAAAAAATTAATAAGTATTAATGTCTATTGTATGACAAATTAGTGTTAAAATACTAAGATTAGTGTAAAAATACTAAGATTTTTTTAAATGTAAAGACCAAGGTCTTTACATTAAAAAAAATCAAACTGAATTGACTGTGAGTTCAGTAATTTAGACCTTAGAAGTTTAGAAAAACCTAATTATCAAACTCCAGACAGCAAAAGAAAGTAGGATGGCAGAGAGCCTTTCTAGAAACTGTCATATTAAATGTTCTTCATCAGAAAATTGAAGAAACCCAGAATCAAAAGTCAGTTTCATGATATTGTCCTCATATTCAAACGACTGTTTCAGATGGCCTAAAGGTAACTGCCATTCAATTGAGGTGAGTGAGGGGATAGTCTGACCTCAGAAACTAGCAGATAAATGAAAGTCTGAAGTAATAAAAACTATAACCAGGGATGATTCCCGCACTTTGGTTACTTTAAATGGAGGGGACTGCAACCAAAGTGGTGAAAATAAATCATTGCTAAGTACAAGGTTGGCGTGCAAGAGCTTGTGGTTGCTGAACCTCTAAAACAACCTGTTTCTCAAAGTCTACCCCAGCAGTATAAGGGTACAGGACATGTTCTTCAGCCACTTTTTCACTTGTGGCCACAGAGGAAAAAAATTACAGGATGGCCAAGGAGGGACTACAGAGGACACTGACAAAAGAGTTATTTCCAGAACCCATGGCAAATGGTCTGGCTAACCAAGGAACTTAAAACAGTATTAAGTCTTCAAAATTGACAATGAGCAGGACTTAACGATTTGTGGTTCTTTCTTCCTTCTTTTAATTTGAGTTTTTTTGTTGTACTTACAGAGTTTCCACTCCATCATTGTATGTTGAGGGCATGTGTCTTTCAGGAGAACTTTTTCCTGAAAAGTACTATGTTTGATCTGGATGCAAGGACATTTTGTTGGTGCTAACCCTAGATCTCTCTTTGGGAAAGAAATGAGAATGTTTTATGTATTTACTAGAGGCCCGGTGCATGAAATTCATGCACAGGGGGCGGGAGGGAGCCCTCAACCCAGCCTGCACCCTCTCTAATCTGGGACCCCTTGGGGTATGTCTGACTGTCAGTTTAAGCCCGATCCTGGGGATTAGGTTTAAATCAGCAGTCAGACATCCCTCTCACATTCCTGGACCACTGGCTCCTAATCACTCACCTGCCTGCCTGCCTGGTCGCCCCTAACTCCCCTCCCCCCCACTCCACCAGCCTGATTGTCCCTCACTGCCTTTGCATGCCAACCTGATTGTTCCTCACTGCCCTCCCACTGCCAGTCAGGTTGCCCCCAACTGCCCCCTTGCTGACCTGGTCACCCCCAACTGCACCCCCCCACTGGCTCAGTTCCCCTAACTGCCCCCCAATTGGCCTGGTCATCCCCAACTGCCCCTCCCTGCTGGCCTGGTCGCCCCATGTAGCCTGCTGTTCAGTCGTTTGGTCATCCCTCACTAATCCCCCTGCTGGCCTGGTCGTAGGCAGCCATCTTGTGAGGGCATGAGTGTTCATTTGCATATTACCTCTTTATTATTTAGGATGTGTCATGTATTTATTTATTATATGGGTGGCCAAAGGGTGACCCCTTTGATATGACTGCTTACTAACCTTTCTACCCCCCACTTTTATTTAGTAGAACCTTGACTAATAGCGCATAAGTGGTCAGGTAGAGATTAATTTCTCCAACCATCCTTGAAAGTAGGTGAGTGTGTATGATTAAGATCTAGCCAGCAACCCCTTTTCTGGGTAGGTACCCCAACAATTAGAAAACATTTATTTGCAAAGATATATACATCCCTATGTTTATTGCAGCATTATTCACTATGACCAAGTCATGGAAACAACCAAAGTGTCCTTTACTACATGATCACATAGAAAAGATGTGGTACATATATATAATGGAATACTACTCAACCATAAGAAAAGATAAAATACTGCTATTGTGACAATATAGGTGGAGCTTCAGAATATCATGCTAAGTGAAATAAATCATATTGAAAAAGTCAAGAATTATATTATTCTGCTCACAAGTGGGATGTAAAACTGAAAGGAGCAAGTGAACAAAGAAAAACAAACAAAATTTTATAGACACAGACAAAAATATGGTGGTTACCAGAGAGAAGATGTGTGGGGGGTAATAAAGGGTAAAGGGGGTCAAATAAATATATAGTGACAGAAGAAGATTCGACTTTGCGTGAAGATTTGACAATGCAATATACAGATGATGTATCATAGGATTGTACACTTGTAACCTATATAATTTTATTAACCAATATCATAGCAACAAATTTAGTTAAAAAATAAGAAAATAAGAGATCTAGCAAATGGAATATGAGTAGATGCAATATACTAGTATGCACCTTCTTGTTATAAGTTTTGGGTACAAGTTGCTTGTTATCTCCTTTTCTGCTCTGTCTGCCTGCTGTGTCAGGGACAAAGTCAAGTGGATGATTTTAAACAAGCAGAGCTCCACACAACTGAAACTGTCTTACAGCTGCTTAGCCTAGACCTTAAACATTAATAACTTCTGCTCACAGTTCACTCCATTTTAATGGGCCATATGACCTGTGGGCAAACCCTACTGAGACTGAACTTCTTTACCTTCAAAAGGAAGTATTTTCTCTTTCTATTCTCCTGGTTGTATGTGAATCCTTAGTCATAAATATATTCTAAGAACTCTGAAAACATTGTACCATATGCAAATTTGACATTATTTTAAAGTTAACCACTTTAAAGGTTATTATATAGAGATACAAATTAAGACAACAGATACGCCTCACATTAAACTTTTTTTTTCTGAGAATCAATCATAAATTTTTTGATGTCATTTGTTATGGTTTATGCAAAACAAAAATGTAATATATACCAAGATGTTCATAATAATGTTGCAAGTTATTTTTTCCCAACATGTGTTTATTGATTTTAGAGAGAGAAGAAGGGAGAGAGAGAAACATCAATGTGAGAGACAAGCATTGATTGGTTGCCTCCTACATGCACCCTAACTGGGGAACAAACCCTCAGTCTGGATGTGTGCCCTGACTGGGAATCAAACCTGAGACCTTGAAGTGCACAGGACAATGCTCTACCAACGGAGCCACACTGGCCAGGGCACTAAGTTATTTTTAACAGGAAAAAAGCTCCATAATAAAATAGTAATTAAGGAAAAAGGTTATATTCATCTTTAAAAATAGTATGCTGTCAAGTGATTCTGAAGATATAGTACTTTTGTTTTCCAGATCCTCTCTGCTCTGTCTCACAGGAGGCTGATCTGCTCTGAGCTTTTCAGCAGTTTCCTTTTCCTCTGTTCATGGCAATGAGAAACACTGGCAGGAAATCAGAGAGAAGGAGAGCAAGGCCTGGCTATATGTTCTCCAATTCCCTCTTTATAGGAACACTGCAAGCTGTATGTGCCCCTCAGCCTGAAGTAAGGAGTCTTGTCACTCATTCCTCCGCACAGAGCACTTTCAGCCTCTGAGTTGAGTAACAATTCCCAGTCCTTGTCTCTTCAGTTTTTGCTTAGGAGCAGTGTCTTGGTTATTAGTCCTGGGAAACTGCACTGCCTCTTTGCTTCCCCTATACCCAGCACCCATCTTTATAAATTGTTCCTTTATTGAATGATCTTTAATTTACCTAATGGAGCATGCCATTTCTTTCCTCCAGGGGCATTGACTGGCATACAGGTAGAGAATAAAATGTTGTTGTGCAACAGTCATGTGCCACATAACAAATGTTTTGGTAAACAATGAATAAGATATAGACAGTGACACCATCTAAACTAATAAAAGAGAAATATATAAATTGACCATACCCCATAATGCCCACCAGCCAATCAGGAGGGAATATACAAATCAGCAGGACAGAGATGGTGGCAGCCCCACCCCCCAGCTGACCCAGGCACAGAGGGGCCAGGCAGGGCAGGACGCCTGCTAGGGTGGGGGCAGAGGAGCTGCAGGAGCACTGCTCCAGCCGGAGTTAAGCCAAGACTCCAGACTCTGGCCAGAGTCAGTGAGAAGCCTTCAAACTCTTGCTGGAGTCAGCAAAGACTCTGGCCTGAGAGAAGGCAGAAGGCAGCAGCCAGAGCAAAGGCCTGGGTCCTGGGCGCCAGAGGAAAACCAGTGCCAGCAGCCAGGTGAAGGAAGGCCTATTGCATAAATCTTCATGCAATGGGCCTCTAGTCCTATCTAATAAAAGAGTAATATGCAAATTAACCATTACTCCACTACACCCACAAGCCATACCCACCAGCCAATCAGGAGCAAGTATGCAAATTAACCTAACCAAAATGGCTGCAGTCACGGAGTGAGTAGGAGGCTTGGGTTTCCCCGGCAATGGAGGAAGCCAAGCTTTCTGCACACCCTGGTGGGCCCAGGCCTCCACTCAAGGCTACAAAGTTTCAATTACAGAAGATACATAAATCCCAGATACCAGGGCCTCTGCTTGGGTCTCCGGGGCCCTGGCCAGCCTGCAAACCACCACTGGCCCCTCACCCAGGCCGCCCCATGCCCCAAGGGAACCCCCACACTGATCCGGGACACCCTTCAGGGCAAACCAGCCAGCTCCCACCCATGCACAAGGCCTCTATCCGATCTAATCCTATCTAATAAAAGAATAATATGCAAATTGACCATCCCTCCAACACACAAGATGACTGCCCCCATGTGGTCAAAGATGACTGCTCCCATGTGGACACAAGATGGCTGCCCCAAGATGGCCAGCAGGGAGGGCAATTGGGAGGGATCATGCCTGCAAGGGAGGGCAGTTGGGGGCGATCAAGCCTGCATGGAGGGCAGTTAGGGGTGACCAGTCTGGCAGAGAAGTGAAGTTGGGGGCAACCAGGCCTGCAGGGGAGGGCAGTTGGGGGGTATCCAGGCCTGCAGGGGAGAGCAGTTGTAGGGGGGTACCAGGCCTGCAGGAGAGGGCAGTTAGAGGCAAACAGGCTGGCAGGGGAGCAGTTAGGCATCAATCAGGCTGGCAAGGGAGTAGTTAGGCGGTGATCAGGCTGGCAGGCAAAAGTGGTTAGGGGCAATCAGGAAGGCAGGCAGGCGAGCAGTTGGGAGCCAGCAGTCCTGGATTGTGAGAAGGATGTCCGACTGCCCGCTTAGGCCCGATCCTACTGGGATCAGGCCTAAATGGGCAGTTGGACATCCCTTGAGGGGTTCCAGATTGGAGCGAGTGCAGGCTGGGCTGAGGGACACACCCCCCATGCACGAATTTTGTGCCCTGGACCTCTAGTCTATAATAATAAAAGTGTAATATGCTAATTAGACTGGATGAAGGTGCGGCAGCAGGGGCTGAGGGAGAGGCAGTCGCTGTGGCAGTGGGGCCAAGCTCCTTGCATCAATTTCGTGCATCAGGACTCTATTATGATTATAATGTAGCTGAAATATTTCTATCAGAAAGTGATGCCATAGCTGTCATAACATCTTAGTGCAAAGGTTGCAAGAAATCAACAAGGCTGTGATTGAGATGGCAAATAAATTTAACCTGAGTGTGTATGATGATGACATTGAGGAGCTCCTAGATGTAGTTTCCAAGGAACTGAATAATGAGGAGTTGTTGAAATCAGAACAGGAACACAGTTGAAGAAGAGGCAAGAGAAAAGGAAATTGCAGAAGAAAAAGATAAAGAACTTCCAAGAAAATTCACAGTGAATGGCTTCCCAGAAGCTTTTGCAGACCTCAATCATCTTCTTAAAAAGTTTGAAAACATGGACCTCAACATTGAAAAGATTTAGTTAATAGAGAAATTTAAATGTGCATATTCTCTTTACAAATAAATCTATTACAAAAAACAAAACACAAGCAAATAACCATGGACATACTTCTGGAAAGAGTTACACCTCCTCAAAAAAAGCCTGGGCAGGACCTTCAGGAGGTTTTCCAGAAGGCATTGTTATTGTAGGATATGACAGATTCATGCGTGTTTTGCCCTGAAGACTTTCCAGTGCAACAAGATGTGGAGGTGGAAGACTTTGATATTGATAATACTAACTCTGTGTAGGCCTAGGCTAATGTGTGTTCTTTTGTCTGAGTTTTTAATAAAAAGTTTTAAAAGTTAAAAAATAAAAATTGAATAAATCTTATAGAATAAGAATATAAAGAAAGATGTTTGTACACCTGTACAATGTGTCTGTGTTGTAAGCTAAGTTTAAAAATTTTTAAAGTTTATAAAGTTAAAAAAAAGCTACAACAAAATAAGGTATTTATTATTGAAGAAAGAAAACAAATTTTTAAATAAATTTAATGTAGCCTAAATGATCAGTGTTTATAAAGTCTTCATTAGTGTATAGTAATATCCTAGGCCTCCACATTCTCTCACCACTCACTCAACTGCCTCATCCAGAACAACTTCCAGTCCTCAGGCTCCATTCATGGCAAGTGTCCTATACAGGTGTGCCATTTTGGTCTTTTATAGCATGTTTTTACTGTACATTTTCTATGATAGATATGTTTGGGTACACAAATACTAGTACTTACCATTGTGTTATAATTGCCTATATTGTACCATTTAGTACAGTCATCTGTTATACAGAAATGTAGCCTGGAAGTAACAGGCTATATAAACCATATAGCCTATGTGTGCAATAGGTTAGTCCATCTAGTTTTATGTGAGTGCACTCTATGATGTTTGCACAATGAAAAAATAAAACATTTCTCAGGATGTAGTCCCCTCATTAAGCGACTCATGACTATAGTATAAAATGTAATATATAAGGTTAAAAAGCAGAAAGAAATACAGACATCAATAAAATACTATGCTATGGTGATACGATTAAAGGTGAACATATTTTCTTAATTACATTTAGTCTTAGGTTTAGCAATTTTAATAGTTAAAATTGTTGCTAGGATATTTTGTCAGGTAGATTTTCTTAGCTTTGCTTTACTACCTAGATAACAATGATTCATTAACATATTGAATTATGTAAATTATCCTAATCATCTGTCTTCTCTTTTTCTGCTCCTAGGCCACACAGAATTGATAGAGAAAGTTTTGGAAGCTAGCTGACTTGATTTTATTCAGAGTTCTTCATTTCAAGCAAAGGAAGGAGTTGCTGGCTAATTCACCGGAGGAATTTATTAAGTAGAAATCAGGAGCTCACAGATTTATTTGTTCAGAAAAGAACACAACTCAAGAACAAAACTCAACACTAAGCTTCCAGGAGCATGTGTCAACTGCAGAACTGTCCTAATATGAAGACTGATCCTCACTGCCACTGACCTCTTGATTCTACCTCTTGCCTTGCTGCTGCCCACGTATTTGGCTTTGCTACAAATTCAACTATTGCCTGAGCTTTGCTGTGTCTGGCTGCCCTGAGAACCACTTCTGCCTGGTAAAGCCAAATGCCTCTGCCACCATTCGCATTGCAGGATGGACTCTTGAGTACACTGCATGCTCATGTGGCTCCCTCTTAAACCAAAACCTCACTCCAGCTCATACAATTGATGGGACTTTGTGATGAGTTTACATCCAGCCGCAGGGGACAGTGGGGAATTGAATTTCACTTTCTCTTTTGAGGAAATAGTACACATGGGTATTTCTCCAATATTCAAGATGCATTAGTTTGCTATAGTTATGAGTACCTTAGGCTGACTGGTTTAAACAGTGAAAAGTTATTTTCTTTGTTAAACAAATAAAATTTCAATTCTGGGGACTAGCAGTCCCAGAACAATTATTGTCAGGGTTGGTTTCATCTGGGGGCTTCTCCCGTAGAGTTATAGATGGCCATCTTTCTTTGGTCTTTGCATATTCCTCCCTCTGTGTGTGTGTGTTCTTACAAGGATTCCAGACATATTAGATCAGGGCCCATGTTTATGACCTCATTTTAACTTAACAAACCCTATTTCCAAAAACAGCCATATCCTAAGGAACTGGGAGTGAGGAGCTCAATAAATCAATTTTGGGGTGACACAATTTAGCCCAACATAGAAGGATATTTTAGAAGTATGGCAACTAAATGCAACATATAATCATAAATTAGACTTCAAATAAGAAAAAAATATTGCTGTGAAGAATAGAATTTGAACAATTAGAAAAAATATAAATATGGAATATATTAGTTAATATTTTATCAATGTTAAATTTATTAAATTTGATTATTGTGATTATACAAAAGGTGGCCTTTGCTTTTAGGAGATGCATACTAATGTTTTTAGAAGTAAATGGCTGTAATGCCTAAAATCACTCAGAGACAAAGAAAATATATAAGAAAAATTCTGTACTATTCTTGTAATATAACTGAGGATTCAATTTTTTTCAAAACAAAAATTTATTTAGCCCTAGCCGATTTGACTCAGTAGATGGAATGTTAGCCTGCAAACTGAAAGGTCTCAGGTTCGATTCTAGTCTAGGGCACATGCCCGGATTGTGGGCTCAAACCCCAGTGGGGGACTTGCAGGAGGCAGCCGATCAATGGTTCTCTCTCATCATGGATGTTTCTATCTCTCTCTCCCTCTTCCTTCCTCTCTGAAATCAATAAAAATATATTTTTTAAAAAAAGTTTATTTAAAAAGTGTTGAAAAGTTGCAAAAAGTTAGGAAAATGCAATAACCCAGCCCTGATTGCTCACCTTCAATATATACTATTCTTCCATGAGTAAAATTCCACAATAAACAATTCCTATTAAATATAAGGCAACTATCACTATTCTGAATAAACACTGAAAAAAATTAGAGTTTTATCCAGTGACAGAGAAATGTTAGGGATGACAAGTTCCTCAGAGACAGAGGATAGCATTTGAGTGAAGGTGCAGGTCATTATTGTTGAGAAAGTCAAAAAAGTGTGAGGCTTAGGTATTAAAAATATTTTCTAGATGGATGAAGATGTTCTTCATAGGAAGATGGGATTTTGTTGTTGTTGTTGGAAAATAATAAAACAGGCTTCAAAACCCTGGGTGAATGTGAACAAGTTAGTAAAACTGAATGATGGAAAAATGTACAGAAGACTATCACTTACTTAAAAAATGAAACGGAGATGCCAACAGCATGTCTTTATAATGTGTTTGACATAAAAAAAAAAAAAGAGGAGTTATCCATTTGAGAGCACTACCAGGAGGCAATGACCTTCAGGAAAGATCAGGTTCCACTTAAATCAAAAAGGGGAGGAGCGGTAGACTGGTTATTTAAAGAACTCATACACCCTGGCTGGTTTGGCTCATGGCAAGTTTTTCTCAGTGGTTAGAGCATGGTTCCTCAGACCAAAGGGTCAAGGGTTTGATTCCTGATCAAGTTCACATACCTTGGTTGCAGGTTCGATCCCCACCTTTGGTCAGGGGCATGCAAGAGGCAACCAGCCAATGTGTCTCTCTCAGGTCCATGTTTCTCTCTCTTTCCCCTTCCTCCCTCCCTTCCATTCTCTCTAAAAATCAATGGAAAGTATATCCTTGGGTGAGGATTTAAAAAAGATAAATAAATACATAAATAAATAAATAAAATAAATACTTGTGGACTCTAGAACTTGTTACTGGTAAGTCAGTTCCTCTCCAAAAAATAAAAAAAAAAAAAATCAGAGAAATATTGGAATTTTCTTTTCATGGTTAGAGTGTATGTCTCAAAATTTTAGCATTTGAGGGTTTTGGTTCTCTATAAAAAGTATAACATTTTCATTTTAATTGATGTAGTAAAAACTGATGGGTAAAGAACAAAATGCCACACAACATAACTTTTAAAGTTTCATTGGCTGAAGATTATTTCCACATCAGCAAAGAAGAAATCATAGAAGAGGATGTTAAGGAAAAGCTAATAGGACTTTCAATGGATTTTGTACTCTTCAGTCTGCAGACATGTACAGTTATCAGAGAGCTCCTTGGCTCCAAGTGTTTATTCACATCTGTCAGCTAAATCATAGATCCCAGTGCAAAATGTAGCACTCAGGGACATTATGTGGATTTGTGGCATTCCCTGGAGGATTTTGGGTCCATAAAGCAATGAATGGATTATAGGCAGACATAAATATGGTATTTTCATCTATGACAGATGCAATCTTGCTCCAATGTTATTTATATTACATAAGGAAAACTCAACCTCTTTTCCTCGCACTGAAAGAGGCCCCCTTAGGGATGAATAGATGAATAGCTCGCTATTAATTTTCAATTTCTTTGATTTCATCTCTGAAAATGTCATGTTTTAGAAATTTTTTAAATGGCCAGTGTTTATTTATTTATTTTACACAGACATATGTGTGTGTGAAGAAATGGAAGCAAATAGAAAAATGTGAGATAGAATTTTGATAATAGAGGAACAATTTTTTCATCTTTTGCCATTATCTTGAATCATGCAAAACTTACTTGGCTTTGGGTTTTAAGGACCAGTTGGACACCCATATCAGGTTTCTATAAAATCTGCTGTGAGTATGCTAATATTCTTTGCATCATAATCCCTAGTTCCTATAAGGGAAGTGTGATGTGTGGTGATATGGAGAGAGAATGGGTGCTGAATTTAGAGCAATACTCTAGCCTCTGTTTTTATGTGTGAAGATCTAGATCCTAAGAGATGCTGTAAATTTCTCCAACTCCAAAATTTTGCACTTTGACTCAGTCAAAATAGCTCATGTCTTTTGTGTGTGTTAGTCCTAAAACTTTGAAAAATAACCATCAATAACACAGTAGAAATTTAGTAATTAAATAAATGCTGTTTTGCAATGTGTCAAACCTAGGCCAGGCATTGAAGAAACTGCTAAGATTTCTTTTTCTGTATTGAAGCTGTTTTCTTGTTTGAAATACAAAAGAAGGGATGGCTACCTTAATTCATGATCATCTTTAAGGTGACTATAAGTTAGATGAACATATTAGCTTTATATCTAACCACGAGATTTATAAGAACATGATCTTTCATCATTATAGTTATATATGGCAAAAATATTGATAAAGTGGCACCAGAGAACAATGAATATTCTTATAAAAAAACTCAGAATACGTCAGAATGAGGTTGCTTGTGGTGTAAAATTGGTCTCAAATAATTATCTAGTGACAGGTGGCGGTCATATTATGAACTCTGAGACATTGGTAAAAATGTTCAAAGGTACTCAATTACACCACAATTATAAAATTAAAGATACTAATTACTCATAATAATTCCTTTAATCTCCATTCTCCGTTGCACCCACTTAAAAAGCTCCATTCTGAAGAAAACTACCAGGATTTGTCCACCAAGAGAAAAAAGGAGTCTTCAAATTAAATTAGATTCAACCATGTTACTGTATCTCTTTCAACTAGTCCAGTAATATCTTTAAATAATTCCTTCTATCTTGTTGAAGAAGAACATAACACATGTAAATAGGAGTGTCTTCAAACTAATTTTTTATAACTGTTTGAATTTTACTAAAAAATGATTCACTTTTCCAAATAGGTTTTCCATGGTTAGTTTTTAACTGGTGGTTAAAAATAAAGCCAATAAAGTGGCCAACGCGAAACATTTGTTGTTATCACTGAAAAGTCATGGAAACAGCATTGGACTGTTAAAACTTTTGCAATGCTGGAGTTCACATATTTGCATGAATTGTTGATTGTGTTTACCTCTGAGTTTTATCTAATACACACAAAGTACTTTTGTAAATAAAATAAGTGACGAACTTTAACCTTATTTCCAGGTCTCCATTTTACATAAAAGCTAAATTATTAGTTACTTTGTCAATATTTAAAATCACTTTAAGCATTTGTACAGTATTAGTACCAATTTCAACTTTAATTAACAAAGAAATATTTAAGTTGTATACTTTTAGGTGGTCTAATTTTTTTTATTTTCATATAAATTTTTTTAAATTTATATTTTATTGTTTTAAGTATTACAAATAGTAGTACATATGTCTCCTTTTTTTTTTCCTCCATTGACCCCCCCCCCCCCCCGCCTCCCCTACTCCCCAGGACATGCCTTCACCTGCCCGCCCTCCTCCCCCCCGCCCCAGTGTCTTATATCCATTGGTTGTGCTTATATGCATGCGTACAAGTCCTTCGGTTGGTCTCTTACAGTCCCCCTCGCCCAACCTCCCCTGTCTTCCCAATGTAGTTTGACAGTCTGTTCAATGCTTCTTTGCCTCGGTATCTTTTTCCCACCATTTCTTTCCTTTAAAAAGTTTTGCCTCTGCAGACTAGAAAAAAAATGTTTGAGTCCCAATTTCAATGTTCAACAGTTCTGAGTCCCTGTTTCAATGTCTAACAGTTCCTTATGTGTACATGTCAGCAATGATATCTGGATGGTGGGCACATGGTGGCAATGCAGGTCCGACCCTCTCTGGTTTGGTCCTAGGCAACCTGCAGCGGTGCACAGCTGCTGACTGCTTGTGTGGCAAGGAGTTGTCAGTGTCTTCCATCTCTGGACTATTTTTCCTCTTGTCTTCATGGTTGGAGCACACCTGTCAATTCTTCTCTGTTGCAGGAATCCACATGGTCTTGGAGTTGTTTTCTGAAAATATACAAACATATTCTCAACCTCAATTTAATAAAGGAATCTTTTCTATATAATTGATTTGGGATCCTTTTTATTTTTGCCCAAATGATTTTCCTTTGTCTTATTTAGACACCATGTGTGTTTTTCATGGCCGTCTTGCTGTTAGCATTACGAATGAAAATTAATTTTGTAAAGTAAAAATTTTCTAGATGTAATTTATTTATAGGATATTTTTCCTTACATGATATTACCCTACTATCCCCCCCCCTTTTTTTTGATTAATGGAGGTTTTTGTAAATTTTATAATGCAGTCTTGATAACTTTAAATTTTAATAATTTTTATTTTGCCCAAAAATATGACTGCTTTAGGTTCATTGCATGTTCAGCAATTTTACCATGAGATGAACTACCAATAGAAATTTTAGTTATTATTTTAAGAATAGCTTTTTGTCCAGTACAATTAAATTTACTTCAATATTCACTTATTTCAATTAGCCTATTTAAATTAATCTGAAAACTTGATTACTATTTTACTGTCAAATTCAATACTCTACCAACAATCTTAGTTTACCCTGTAAATATTAGTGGGAAGGATTATTTGCATTCTTGAGTAGGCCCTGAGCACTCCTGATACTAGGCTGGATTTAGATATAGGGCAGCTGCTGTCCTTCCACTGGCATAGCAACTATAAAGAATCTTCCTGTACCTGATAAAATGTGTTAAGGGGAAAAAACTGCAGTCCAAGACTGATGAATATTTTATTGTATTGGCTAAAACTGATTAAAATATAGTGACATTATTTTGTTTTTGTTAATTTTTGTTTTTGTTGATACATTTTCTTTTCTTTGTTGTAATTCTGTACAATTTTATGATAACATTTTCTATTTCTGTAAAAATTCCAACTGAAATTTGTATAGAGATTGCATTAAATCTATAGAATGCTTTGGGTAGTATAGACTGTTTTTCATTAAATTTATTGGGGTGACATTGGTTAATAAAATTATTTAGAATTCATCGTCTGTATATTGCATTGTGTGCCTACCACCCAAAGTCAAATCTTCTATTACCATATATCTAACCCCCTTTATCCTTATTATCCCCCCTACACACACACACACACACACACACCCCTGCCCTCTGGTAACCACCATATTGGTTTACTTTTTTGCTTTGTTTTGTTTTTGTTAATCCTCACTTGAGGATATATTCCCATTGATGTTTTAGAGCATGGAAGGAGGCTGAGAGACAGAAAGAGAAATGTAGATGTGAGAGAGGTACATCAGGGTTGATTGTCTTCCACACAGGCCAGGACCAGGGCTTGGATCGAGACTGCATGCTCTTGACCAGAATCAAACCTGGGGCCCTTCAGTCCAAGGACCCACTGTCTACCCGTTGAGCCAAACCAGCTAGGGCTTATGCAAAATAAAAATACACAAATTATTTGTATGGTGTTTTTTTTATTATTTTAAAAAGTTAGGAACCTGGAGATTACTATGCTAAGTAAAATAAGCCAGTCAGAGAAAGACAAATATCACATGATCTCACATATATGTGAAATCTAATAAACAAAATAAACGGATAAACAAAATAGGTGCAGAGACATGCATGCACGTAACAGACTGGGGAGTCTCAGAGGGAAGGCAAGGGTATGGGGGGGTGGGAAGAGATTAACCAAAGAATTCACATGCATATATGCCTAGACCATGGACACAGACAATAGTGTGGTGAAGGCCAGGGATGGTGCAGGGACCAGGGAGAGGGGAGCTAAAGGGTAGAAAATGAGGGACATCTGTAATACTGTCAACAATAAAAATAATTTTAAAAGAAGAATAAGAGGAATTGATAAAGCTGTTGCTACTGTTTAGAGTGTTCTGTCAGATTAACGAAAATTGAAAATAAGCATAAAAGGTATTTGGGGGAGACAAGAGAAAAACTCACAGATAGGAAATGGAAATATCAGAACAACATGAATTTGCTAGGAACTGGTAGGCTGGTCAGGTGGCAGGAGGAGTTTGAAAGACAGGTGTCATCACAGGACAAGAGTCATCTGAGAGGATAAGAAATGGAGGAGCTTCTTTGCAATAAGTTAACAAACGTCTCTCTTATTTCTTTTCGGTCGTTCCGGTGTATTCTCACTCATTTTTTTTTAATGCAATTCTTACTTAATATAGAAGTGTGCATTTCTGGATTCACCTTCTTACTGCTGGCTCACTGTGCAGTGAGTTCCAGAACTAATGCTAGCAATGTCTGCATGGAATAAGGAAACCTGTCAGGCAGCACTGGCGTCCCCCGCAGTCTGCAAGACGTCACTAATGAGCCTGGGAATCCTTTCGTTTCCTCTTTTTCAAATTGTATTGCGGCTGCCTTGATATAGAAGCGGAACAGTGTCAACAAGCCTTCACTTGCCGTGATAATGTGCAATAGTGCATGTGAGATTCAATTCTCAGCACTTGATCTTTTTTGTAAGGCACTTCTCCAACATCATAGGTTTCAATGTTTCTATTGATTTTCATGTCCAGATTTATTGTGATTATATAACCTCCAGTAAACCTAAAGCAGCTTTTCTGATTTGTTAAGCAAAACAACCAGTTAGAAAGACTTAATGACAGCACTTTAAATGTACATGAGTGAGCTGTGAAAAATAATTGTATTTATGGTGGGCGTTTTATATTGGAAATTGTTGTCAACAGTTCAGATTTCAAAATATATTATTATAATAAATGACTTTTCCTGAACAAGGCAATTTCTTAAAATGATCTACGGTATATATATATATATATATATATATATATATATATATATATATATATATAAAAATCTATGATATATATATATATATATCATAGATTTTTTTAAGAAATCTGTATGTCTTCTGTTTGCCTCTTTGGGTGTATTCTTCCCCTTTCTATATCCAACCCTGTGCCCTTGGATGACTTGTGTGTACCACTTGAGTGGGCTCTCTTACCCTCTAGCTTTTGGCTGTGTTCAGCCAACACAAAACCTGCAGAGGCGATTAGAGAAAAAGAGATTGAGGTTGGGATATCGTCTCCAAAATCCCTCATGCAATACTGTTGTTGACTATGTTCTTTCACAAATGTCCTAACTCCTGTCAGATGATTTTCTATAGAGCAGTCTCTCTAGGCTCTAAACCAGTGGTAGGCAAACTCATTAGTCAGCAGAGCCAAATATCAACAGTACGATTGAAATTTCTTTTGAGAGCCGAAAACCGACTTCTGCACATGGGCCACGAAGTTTCAATTGCACTGTATGTGCACGCCCGCACATGGTATTTTGTGGTAGAGCCACACTCAAGGGGCCGAAAAGCCGCATGTGGCTTGCGAGCCGCAGTTTGCCGACCACTGCTCTAAGCACAGTGCTCACTGCTCTTTTCTCTCTAAAAACCTCCACTTAGTGGCTCCCAACATTTCTAGCCCCAGGCAAGTTCTACAGCATTTCTTGTTTTTCCTAACACGGAACTCTTTATTTAGCTCTTTTCAAATTGTCCATTTCAGGGTGCCAGGATTTGTCCATTTGTTTTATGCCGAGATTCTAGCTGATCCAGAGGTTGAGGTTTCCCTGAATGCTTTAAATTTTTAATTTCTGTTAATATATATAGGGTGACATTTTTTCAATGTTGATACTTAAAAGACAAGATGCCTACGAAACTGCAATAAATAGTCCACTCCTTATTCATAGAGGATAAGTTCTGAGACACCCCTGCCCCAGTAGTTTCCTAAAACCACGGATAGTATGTCACCCTATGTATATTGGGTTGTTTTTTTAATGCACACATATCTTTTTACTTGCAGGAAGCAGTTCATGGCTTCTCTTTGACATATCGGAAGCCAACATCACTACTCTTGCACTTTGGGGCCATTATTAAGTAAAACACAGGTCACTTGAACACTAGCACTGTGATACCACAGGCATTGATCTAATCACCAAGACAGATACTAAGTGACTAAGGTGCAAGAGTATACAGTTGTGGAGAAACCAAACAAAAGAATGTTGTCTCCTAAGCAGGCAGGACAAGGAAGGATGCCATGAGATTTTATCACGCTACTCAGAATGATGCACAATTTAAAACTGATGACATTTTTATTTATGCAATTTTTCATTTGATATTTTTGGGCCATAGTTGATCATGGGTAACTGAAATCAGCCATGGAAAGTGAAACTGCAGATATGTGAGGATTTCTGTATATGAAACATTATTACTGATGATAAATGAAAATATAAATATCTTATAATGTAGCTGTGATTAAAAAAGATACTGTCACCCTAAATGGTTTGGCTCAGTGGATAGAGCATCGGCCTGCGGACTAAAGGGTCCCAGGTTCGATTCAGATCAAGGGTATGTACCTTGGTTGCAGGCACATCCCCAGTAGGGAGTGTGCAGGAGGCAGCTGATCAATGTTTCTCTCTCATCGATGTTTCTAACTCTCTATCCCTCTTCCTTTTTCTCTGTAAAAAAATCAATAAAATATATTTTTTAAAAAAGATACTGTCAACTTGTTTTCCAAACATTATTTTTCAAGAATGAGACACTTATGTTCTTTAAGATTTTAATAATCTTCTATTTGATATTGCAAGATGTTATAGAACTTGAGAGCATGTTATATTATTATATTTGATTTTATAACTTAGATAAATTTTTCTTTTTTTAATCCTCATTGGAGGATATGTTGTTGTTATTTTTTTATTATTGTTGATGGCATTACAGTTGTTCCCCATTTTTCCTCCCTTTGCTCCCGCCAAGGATATGTTTTTTATTGACTTTTTAGAGAGAGAAGCACCAATGCAAGAGAGAAACATCAATTGGTTGCCTCCAGTATGCACCCCAATGGGGGATGGAACCAGCAACCTACGTGTGTACCTGACCAGGAGTTGAACCCACAACCTTTTGGTGTACAGGACTATGCTCCAACCAACTGAGCCACCCAGGTTTCGACATTACTAAAAAAACATGTAAAAGTTCATACTGGCCTTCAAAAGAGGTTGCAAAAGTATGAAAGCACACTTTATTCATAAACTTTTCGGTAATACATTAGGCTATTTTTTTTACAAATGAGTTTTGAACACTTGAAATTTGAATTCAGAATGCAAGGACTTATCAAACTGCTTAAATAGATTTATTTTCTGTCATTGACATACAGAGGGGATATATATATATATATATATATATATATATATCTCCAGAGCTTTTGATAGAATTTGCCTCTGTGGGTCATAGGCCATAAAGAAGGTGAATAGATCAGTTTAGTACTATGGTTCAGTTTCACTTTGAAATCAAATTATAACCATCCAAACTCCTACACATAATGATTGTGTGACCTTTTGCAAAGTAAAATATTATTTACCATGTAAGGTTATTCTGAAGGTTAAATGAGATAATAATACCTGTAAACAATAAAAAAGAATATTGAAATACAATAAGCTTCACTAAATGTTAGCTATTTTTTCTTAGTGCCACTACAATTATGGAAGTGGAGGCATCAAATATTTCTTGGACAAAAGATTGTCTTAACTGTGTTGCATATACTAAAAATGCAGACTTATAATGCTAACTTTTCTAGTATTTTGGTTTTTCATTTTAAACTAACCAATAGTTTAAAGTATTTACATTTAAAGCCCTCCCTCCCTCCCTCCCTCTCTCCCTTCCTTCCTTCCTTCCTTTCTTCTTTTCCTTTTTCAATCAGTTCTTAATTACTACTGGTCTAGTTAGCATAGTATATATGTATTTTGTATATGTGTGCAAATTTGGAGCTGTACAGAAAAACAAACATGCATTGAAAAGATTAATGAGGCACATCAACACAACTAGTAATAGGGATGTGTTTTGTTTGTGCAGAATGTTACAGATATATGCTAAATATGTTATGTTTATATTACCATAATAATACATTTCTCCCTAACTAATAATCTAAGCTACAGAATATCACATGTATATTTAATCTTCCTTCAAAGGGATCTAAGCTTATTTACATGTTCTGTGTATAGTATCGTTTTAAGAACATTTTAATATTGGCCACTAATTTTATACTGTCAGAATGTTTTAATGTAATTTCAAAGGAATGTAGCTACAATTTATGCTTATTTTATCTACATTCTCTCTATAGACCTCCTACCAAATTTCCAGTGTGAGGGGAAAAAAACAAAAGTAAAAATTTCGGCAATAATTATTTTGTGTAGCAACAATTTGTAGTCTGGATTATCTGGCAATGAAAAAAAGATAATAACAAACCTGAACAAAAATGTGTTGCTCACATTCTTAATCCCTTTAAAATAAACTAAATGAGGCATTTCAATGAAATAAATTATTTCCAAGAGGCACAGTAACATCTGTTTGATGACTGTTTTTACTTTCAAGTAATACTGCTTAAAGATAGTATGTACAAATGTCAACATAATTATTTTTCTTATTTGACTATAGTGTCTGAATCTTAGTCAAAGGACATAGCGCAATTGGTTTGTTTTTCAAGTCATTTCTTACCTCAGTTGGATGTCAAAAAGATCATAGTATTACCGTTTTAATTTTATTGTTAACATAAAATTGGAATTCAAAGTAAAAGAAAATTGTGCAAATTAACTTGTTACAAGTATAGGAGAACAAAGCATGGGCATTATGATAATGTAATCATTGAGAATTTGTAAGGTAAATGCGTTTTTAAAGATACAAAGTTAATATTTTCCTTTAAAATCCCATGTAAAAATTGAAAACACGCTTTAATAGAAGATAGACACAGGTAGTATATGAAGAATTACAACATGGGAAATTAATAAAAATAGTATCTAAAATAGTATTAGTGAGATCTGAAGCTCACTCATTAACAGTCTCTGTGATGATATATCACTGAAAATGTTGCATGAAGGACAGTCTTTGATAGGATTATGTACAGTATAATAGCGAGATACTGGGATTAAAATTCACTGAGAAAATACATCCTGTGAACTGAAGGGTAAGGAGACAATAATGGCAACATTAATAATAGTAAATAATAAGAATAAAATAGCTCACGTAAGTAGAGTTTCCATCAGCAACCATTATTGTAATTACCTGAATGATAAGCTAGAAATCTGCAGTAAATGGCTAATCTTTTTTTTTCCACTGTTTAATTTCTTTTTATTTTAAAGGCTTTAGAACTGCTATCTATAACATTAATGTGTACATGGGGAAAAGTTACACTAAGAAAGAGTAGGAAAATAATGTACTATATTGTGCAATGTAAAGTGTTTCTAAATAATCTTTTAATAGAAAATACATGTATATTCCATTGTTGGGGGAAAAGGGAAAAAAAGCATTCAAAAGATCTCCCCCTTTTTAAATGATGTCTGTGGAATTTAATCTAACAGTTTATGTGGGTTCCAGAAATGAAGTAGGAAAATATAGTAATCGCAGCTCTGGCTCTTTAATCACACGAAGTTGAGAGTTACTCTTCATCAATAACACCTGGGAGGAAAAGACAGGCCATCAGCTGGCTGACCCTACAGCAGCCCTAGGGGCAGTTCCACTGCCATCAGCAAAGTTAGCACTAAAGGGTAACAGAGTCAGTTATCCAAGGTGCAGCTGATAGCAGGAGCAGAAGACTCACTTACTGATGGTAGAAAAATATTCCAGGTTTAGTTCATGATTTCTGGCAACCAAATTGTCTTCAAGGGATGGAAGGTAAATTTCCCTTTAACATAAATGAAAGATGAGAGTGTGAAATGATGGGCCACTGAGGTGTTCCATCAATGGCATTGCAAAAAGAGAAGTTGCAAAAAGATGGTTTTTCATTTTCCTGCAATTGATACAAAATGTATGAGAAGCTAGGCTCTAAAATCATGTGGTGTAGTGATTAGAGGAGGAATAAGCATTTTATTTCAATTTGCAATTAGGTTTTAGCTAAAATCTGGATGGATAATTTAATCAATTAAATTCCTATGTGACTGTCTTTTAGCCATCTGCTAGTTATTATATTTGAAAAGACTTTTTAAGACTCAGTTAAACTATTTTTCTTTTCATTTTGGTCAATCTTCACCAGAGGCTATTTTTCCATTGATTTTTTAGAGAGAGTGGCAGAGAGGAGGAGGAGAGAAAGAGAAACACTGATGTGAGAGAGACACATCCATTGGTCGCCTCCTGCTAGGGCCTTGACCAGGGCCAGGGATTGAGCCTGCAATCGAGGTCCGAGGAGGCACGTACCCTTGACTGGAATCAAACCTGGGAACACTTCAGGCCACATGCCAACGCTCCATCCACTGAGCTAAACCTGCTGGGGCTAAACTATTTTTTTAATTTAAATTTCCACATATCTCTCCCTGTTTACTCCCCACTTCAGAAAAACCTGGGCTCTGTAATAAAGAACAGTAATCAGTGCTATAAAGTTTTAGCAGCCAAAATATTGATTTGAACCTGGGAGTTCGTTAGTTCTATGCATTTCTTCAATTATAGAATTTCTGATCTCTGTCATTAAATACAAAACCCACAGGACCACCTTCCCTCTCCTTCACTATTTATCCTGAGAATATATCTGCCACATCTCAAGTCATATTCCTACCCTTACTGATTTTCCATTTATCTCTCTCTAGTACCTATATGTGACGTAGTCACATCCCCTCATCAACTTTCCTCTTCCTCTGGTAAGCCATATTTTGGTGCTGAAAATATCTTTCATATTGTTAAAATTTTCCTTAAAGTTTTCAGTTTCTTCATCATAAAACAACAACAACCACAACAACAGCATGATTTCCCCCAGAATCAATATACTCTTCACGACTGTCTCCGCTGGTAGTATATCTTCGTGGTCTTGTAGTCTCATCATTGTCATTGGCCACCACTCTGATTGTTCAGGCACCTTGATCCTTTGAAACTCACATTTTCTCCTGTCACCCTTTTCCTTTCCTCATCACCATGGCAGACCAACCATCCGGGTTCTTCCCCAACACCTCCTTGGTGACATCTGCACATCCTTTTTATGTTTGTCTTATTGTTTGTCAACTATTTCTTTTCTTTTAATGTTAGGGTTTTTTGTTTGTTTTACATTGAAATTGCCACTTGAAAACTGTTCTTTTTTTTCCAACTTAACTGACAAAAAAATTCTAAGACTTTCAAAGTGTGCATTGTGATGATGATATATGTTTAGAATATGAAAGCATTACTCCATTTAGTTAATTAGCACATCCATCACCTCACGTTATGAAAAAGAGTTATCCCTCTTTTCTTTTCTTTGTTGAGGACACTTAAGGTCATTTTCCCAGCAAACTTCAGTTGTTCAATACAATATAATCACCTCTGGTCACCATGCTATACATCAGATCTCCACATTTTATTCACTTTTTTTTTAATTACTGAGTTTATTGGGGTAACACTGGTTAACACAATTATACAAGTTTAAGGTACACAATTTCACAACACATCATCTATACACTGTATTGTGTGCTTATCACCCCAGTCAAGTCTGCTTCCATCACTATTTATCACCCCATACGCTCCTCTGCATCCACATCCCCTCCAGCCAGCAATTGCCACACTATTGTCTGTGCTCAAGAGTTTTCTTCTCTCTTTTAATCAATTCCTCCACTAACTTCCAACTGCCCCCTGCAACAGCTGTCAGCCTGCTCTCTTCATCTGATAGCTAAAAGTTTGTATGCTTTTTTTAAGGGCAGTTTTGCAAGACCCAACCTGATACAGTACAGACTTAAAGCCAAATAAGAGATAATTCAGGATATAAGAAAAGTCACATTAAAATTATACATGCACATCTTTGTATGTATGGATCCCAATCTGTGATTACTCTGCTTAGATTATTCTCCAGTCATTCAGTTAACCGGTTTTCTTAATTATCTACTATGCAATCTGTTGACTGAAGGGCAATTGTGATACAGTATATTTATCTACTTTGATAGAGGTATGCACTGGGTACAACAACAGCGTGGTAAGAGGAGGACCCAGATCTGCCTGAAGGAATGCCATGGGCATCAAGGAAGACTTAGCAGAGAAGACAGCACCTGAGGAAAGATTTTAGGACAAGAAGAAGAATGCCAAACAGCAAAAGGAAAGGAGGTCCTTTCAAAAATAAGAAACGGGTAGTTCAAATTGTATGACCAGATGCATAGTTCAACATGGGTGAAATATGAGGAAGCAGAAGAAGCCAAGTGATGAGATGTACTTCATTTTCCCTCAGGCTCTCTCCTTTGACTTTACTATGATGCATATCTGATCATCTCATGGTGATCATAAAATCCATCAATAGTGACCTATCAAAGTCAGATCCATACTTAGGGAACATTTAGGGGTAGATGAATTACAACAGAAGAAAGGCAGTATATCCTGAATTTGAATTTGCCCTTGTCTTCTCTTTCCTGACCTTACAATTGTCTCCTCTCTGGTTTCCCTGACTCTAGATTTTTCCTTCTTCAAGTTCTTCTTCCTATTGATTCTTAAAATCGCAAATTTAATCATGTCACTCCTTAAATTTTTCAATGGCTACCAACTACAGAATAAAGTGCAAGGTTTTTAACTTGACAAATAAGTATTTTTCATATGGTCCTGGCATTTATTCTCAACCTCATCTCTTATCACTCTCCCCAGTTTGCAGTTTATTTAATAAATTCTAAATGGTCTGCAGTTGCCCCAACAGGGCATACTGTCCCCTGCTCCTGCAACATTGCAGGTGCTGTTCTGACTGTCCTGGCATGTCCTCCTCACCTTATTAGTATGTGCTTATAGAGCAAACTCTTACTCTGTTTTCAAACTCCAGAGCAGATTGTACATTTTTATGACACTGCCCTTCTATCATGCAAATGTATGGAATTTTGTATATTAACAGAATGTATTTATACATCCTCAAGGCTATTTCTGTACCTTACATATGCAATTATATTCCTAGTTTTCTTACTATGTTATAATTATTCCTTAATTATAACATAATTAATTCCCCTACCAGATGGAGCTTCTTAAAAGAAAAAACACATGCCCATATATGTGTGTTTGTGTGTGTGTGTCTTCTTGTTTTAATACTGTGCTGGCACATAAAAAGCATCTAAATAAAATTGAAATGAGTTGAACTGCATTGCAGAAAAGAGAGAAAATTGCTCTTAGGAAGGCTGGATAAGGCCTTATTTTGCAAAAAGCTACTTTTGAAGATCATCATATCTTAGCAGCATATATCTTTGTAATCCATTTAAATGAGTGTAAAGCTTCAAAGGCATTTATAAGTATCATGAAGCAGAAACACAAGTAAATATGTCTCCAAATGATGTTAAACCTATAATTAACCGAAATCTCCATGGAGAATATATTCTGCCTCCTTTCATAGATTCCATGATTCCTCTTTATCTAAACTTCTATCCATTTCCTAATAATAATTAATGCTTTAAAAATTATCCATCAAGCCCTGGCCAGTGAATCAGTTGGTTGGAGCATCCTCCCGTAAACCAAAAGATCGGGGTTTTGATCCATGGTTGGGGTGCATACAGGAGGCAACCAACCAATGTTTCTCTCTTCCTTCCTCTCTAAAAATCAATAAAAACATATGTTTGGTTGAGGATTTTTAAAAATAGTAATAACGTAATAGTAATTTTTCAAGATTCAACACAACATTTTCATTTGATTTTCCCTCATCTGAATACCAGTTACTATAAAATATAATAAAAAGTTACTTTGCAATATCCTAACTTTACTGGAGTACTATGTATTAGTAGAATAATATATAGCATTTAATGTAATGCAAACTATATACTGTGTTTTCTTGTCACTCAACTTCAAAGTAGAAAGGAGTTAGACACATTGAAAATTTTAGGTTCCCTAAAAGACAGCTACAGTTCGAGAAGATGTACTGCTTTTTCTTTTCTTTTTTTAAGTATGGCACACACATTTTACTTCATGCCCACCCTAAAATTCAAATAAAAGGACAATAAGGTGATTTTTTTTATTGTTGACACTATAACAGACCTCCCTCATCCTCCTCCCCACCCACCCCCCGCTTTGCCCACCTTCACCCTGTCCCCACCACCATTTCTTACACCACAACCAAATCCTGTCCCTGTTTCTTCATCTAGGGGGAAATAAACACTAGCCATGTTTAGTCCAGTTCCTCTGAGAGGAAGATATGGACTTGATTTTAATTGAAGGAACCAATTTTTATATTATTCTAATAATTATCAAAAATTTGTGACTATGAAGCTAAACATCACCCCTGACCTGAACATGTAAACATGTGTACTTGATTTGCCCCAATAATGTCTTTCATTTCATAGTTTTCCGTGTGTATGCTACCGGAGGGGGCACTAACATTTGTCTTAACTTCTTAATGATATACTAGTATATACTTGTATGCATGCATGTGTGTGTGTGTGTGTGTGTGTGTGTGTGTGTGTATGTGTGTGAACATAAATATTTTGCTACTTCTCTCTTTCTTGGTAACACATGCCTAAAAATATGTGTGTACTGAGGTTAGAATATTTAAGAGCAGGAAGGGAGATACACAGAGCGAATTGATGTACGATAAAACTACAAATAGAAGAGAATGTGAATACATACGAAAGAAATACACTCTAATGGAACATGCAATTTTGAAAGAAAAAAGCTCTAAAATTTGGCTGTTCAGACTATTGTTAATTAGGTAATTTAAGTATAAAAATTAACTACTGAATTAAAGGATTCCTTTATCTATATTTTATATCTGTTGTTGATTTTCTGTAAGAGCAAAATTATCTGTTATTTGATTGCTCTACACTTTAGTCTGGGTGCTTTGTATAAAATATAATACAGTACAGATGTCAACTCAGTAACTAAATAGCACACATTTCTAAAGAGCCATAAAACATTATTAACACTCTAGGAACAATGGCTCTGTAATTACCTTTTGGTGTGGAGTAAGGTTAGGCATTTATCCTTATAGAGTCCTAATGCACTTAAAACCAGCTCTGCCCCTGTGGTCCTTTTCCCTTTGTTGACGAATGCAGGCACCTTCTACTGCCACTGTAGTGTTTGAGGTCATCCTATAGTGCTAGCACAAATGGTGTGAACAATAGTTTATATGCCACTTAACTTCTTGGGAGAAACGGTTAACCTTGCTGGAGAGGACAGATCAGTCATGTAAAGTTATTAAGGTCTGGAAGGTTTTGTTATGCTCTAAAATACTTTTAGATAACCACAGTACACTTCCGTATGAGCCTGATTTAGAAGGAAAGCAAAGGAAGAAGAAATCACTTTTGGATTTTTTACAAAACATATACAATGAAATAGGTGATGGAACTTTCACAAAGATCCCCTTTCATAATGACACCTCCACTACAGAGGTTGCAAACACTTGCCCTTTCAGAAATAGAATTTCTAAAAATTATGTCAATGAATTAAGAATAAAGGCTTTGTGGATGTAAGAAGGCTTTTGAAAATGTTCAGATTGCTAAAGAGAATTCAATGTGATCACTTTGCTTAAAGATTTCAGAATTATCTTACTATGTTTTAAGTGACTGCTTTTGCTATGGAATGAATGACTTATTAAATGTACTCCAGGTCATTACCAGATTTTATTTAAAATTAACTTTTAACCACTTTCCTCAGTATCTATGTATTTTTAATCGTAAGTGTCATCTGATCATAGTCTCAAAAGGAATCAGCTGGGAGTCCCTAAAATTTTCAGTTCTTCTCTACTTCTAATGAACCATAAGGAGATTGTATCTTCTTATTCTTGGTGTGTAAGGGCATGATGAAAAACAATCATGAATTTATTTTTTTTTTATATTGAACAGTACCATATCTCATGCTTTTTGCTGAAATAAATTAAAATTTCCACATAATACTAAATAGGCACTGAAGATATTTAAAACACATTCTGAGTGAAAAAGCATGAGATGAGCAAATTTGTTTTAAAGATAGGTCATTGTACAGAACAGTACATGATCAGGGGGAAAAATACGTTGCTTATAGCCTCAATAAAAACAGTTGTGCTATGTTTTTCTTGTATTTCATTAAACTACTAACAAGAAAAAAATCGTTTACATGGCTTTTTCAAACAGTAGAATAAAAAAAATCAGTTTACCACCACTGCTATTTAAATATCTCCTAACTGGCAAAATTAAACCATGTCTCTTTATTTATTTATTGCACTTGTGAAAAGATTAATGGGGATGTGATTCCTTGAGGCTTTTACATATAACCCTTTCACAAAGAACAAATTATACAGTTTGGCAAATGAACTAAATTAGCTACATTTATTTAAATAATCACTATAGAGGAAACAATAAATCAACAACATTCTGTACAAAAAAGTGTTTACAGAGTGTCTTGTAATTTGTTTTATCAAGGACACAGACTTTTTGCTCTTAGCTAATCTTGCTTCTAACAGTCTATTATCACATCAACCATTAGTGAGTATTTGCAGTAGAAATTTAGCTGAGGTTTAGGAACAAGAAAGTAAGAATAACTTCCACCTTAGTCGCCAGCAGTTACTCTGAAACACATGCGTATAATAAACCTTTTTCTTAAAGGTTCCTAATAACTTCAGAGACAATCAAAATTAAATGGCAGAGCTTTGTTAAATCAGGAAAAGCGATGATTTGAATGGTCACAATCATGCAATTATCTCAGCCTCTCTATATTTCAAAGGATTATATTCATATCTTAGTCTATATCAGATGTAAGTGAGTAGGGGGAGCTCTAATGCTGAAGCTGTGATATATTCATAAATCAAGACTTTCAGAGCCTGTCACAGGGACTATAATGAGGGTCATTATTCAGGCAGAGTGTCAAAACTACCATCAAAGGACCTTCTCAGAATTACAATCATTCTGTTTCTTGTTAAATAAGCAATGTAGTACACAAAAATGGCAAACAAGAAGCAGGTCAATTTGATACAGGGTGAGGGCACAGAGATCTCTAGAGTAATTTACCCTCTGGGAATTCTGATGGCTGGTGAGATGAATTATACACACCCTCAAAAAAGATTAATGGTAATAAAACCCCTTGAACATTTTCACCAAAAATCCCTACAAATTGCTCATAAGAAACTTTAGAAACAAAGCTGAAAATGATTAGTTTTGTTGTTGTTAGACCTAAGACCCAAAACCTTTGCAAAAATAGAAAATAACATCTTAGAAATTTGTCTGTTCTCAGTATATTATAAAATATTAGAAATGTAATTAACTTGTAGTTTTCAGTCATTTAAAAGCGTCAGATTTTAAAACTAGAAAATGTCCATTTATTTTATCTTAACCGTATCGCTATGTCCACAAATGTTCTTGTAAACTCACAGGCATGCACTCACATCTCCTAAATATACACATAAACCCTAAGGCATTCCACAGTAATGTAGTAGAGAAACAAGTTTCTGAAGTTCATGTTCTTTGGCAAACATAGTAATATAGTTAGAAAAAGATATAGAAAGTATTGCTTATAAATAATTTCAGTCTTTATATATCAAAAAGGGAGGAGACTGTCTTTAGAATTATATGACTATTAAGGATATAAGTACATCTTTCCTCAATTTTCAGGTGAATGCCCATGTCTTTATATGCCCTACTTAGTAAATACCTCAACACAAGAGACAAGCATGTCATCTGTTAGAGCTCACAAAAATGTAAGAGTCCATGTAGACAAGAGTTTGGAAAATTTTTTGTATACTTGTTTAGAGTAAAAATTCATACAATCTTATGGAAGATAAATTGACAATGTGAATACAATGTCATAAAAATATTAATTCATATTTGAATCTAAAATTCCACTTGTAGAAAATTATCTGAAAGTTATAATTATGTACATATATAACAATCAGAACTCTTTAAATAAAAATTTGGCTAAATCAGTTACATTTGAACCAAATAAATACTATATATTCAACCAAATGATGCTGTACAAAAATATTTATGGTCATGAGAAAATGTTCGTTAAACATTTTCAAGCAAAATAGAGGAATTTAAAAATACAATTAAGCATTGGATGATAATTTTTATATACAATTGGCCCTTGAATAATAAGGAGGTAAAGGAGCCGAAACCCCTCCTTCACAGTTGAAAAACTGCATAACAATTTCCAGGTCCATCCATGCTGTCATAAAAGGGTTGATTGAATCTGCAGATACAGATCTGTAAATAATAAACTAGCAGATACCTAGGAATGACTATATGTAGTGAAAAAAATTTTTTCATGTATAAGTAGACCTACGCAGTTCCAACCTGTGTTCAAGCGTCACTGTACATGGTTGTTGTTGCTTTTTATTCACTTTTCTGTATGTTTCAAATTTCACATGATAAACATATATTACTTTTGCAATAAGATAAATATTGCAGGTGTGCCTGAGTAAGCTAAGTATTATAATTATTTGTTTGTTTGTTTGTTTGTTTGTTTATTTATTATTTTTTATCTATTTCAAAGGGGGAGGGAGATAGAAACATCAATGATGAGAGAGAATCATTGATTGGCTGCCTCCTGCATACCTCCTACTGGGGGGATCGAGCCCGCAACCAGGGCAAGTGCCCTTGGCCGGAATAGAACCTGGAACCCTTTAGTCCAAGCAGTCGCCAACCTTTCAGACCTCACAGACCACCAGTGGTCCACAGACCACCGGTTGGCAACCGCTGCCAGGCCAGTGCTCTATCCACTGAACCAAATCAGCTAAGGCAGTAGTATAATGTAAAAAAGGAAGTAGAAAATACTTTTTAAGTTAGAAATAATTTTTAACATTTTTTCAATGAAAAAAAAAACACACACAATTTTTTAGGAATAAAGAGATGCATTTAACATGTATTTTTCAGTCAGTATTGCTTGCAATCCACAGATATTCATTGATTCTAGTTTTGGCATGGACAATAGTCTCTGCTTGATGTAAATATTTATGTAAAGATTTTTATTTGTATTATATAATTTTGAAAAAAATTATGTTGAGAGGGAGGGAAAGTAAGATGTTTGAAATACAGTACTTGAAACATTATTTTAATTCTTATGTTTATCTCTAGAGTTTTGTTATTATTAAATGCAGCAACCCCTATTACAAAACAAATAAATATAAGGAATCATTTAGTGACATATAAATACTCCAATTTTTTAGCTTTGTGTTTATTAGCTATCAGAAGGGATTAAGCACAATCAGATATAACTGATTTTTTAAAAGAGGACAGAGCATAGTTTTAGGGATAGATATAAGCTTTAAAAATAGTAACATTTAACCCCTCGGCTGGCATGCTGCTGAAAAAATAAAAATAAAAAATAATTGAAATGTTCATTTATAAGACACACAGATATTTCAAGAAACTTTAAGAACATTTGGAGCTGGCAGCATTGCTTTTGAAAGAGGACAGATTTCACAATTAGACAAATAGATTCAAATTCCGGCTTCACCATTTGCTTACTATGCAACTTTGAACTAGCTACTAATTTTCCCGAGTCTAAGTGTCTTATTTGTAAAATAAGATGATGCCATTGTCTTTCCTACATGTGTGTGGGGTTATTTCTGTGTACACATGATTCACTGACCTCTATACTACCTGAAATTTCAGGTTTTAGTCAGGATATTAAAAAACATGCAGGATTACACAAAATACTATAATTTAACCAAGACTTGGCAGTATAGCTGATTTTAATAATTCATCAATGATTACTTTGCATTTATTTTAAAATTGATGCTCTCCCACTATTCAAAGGAATTTGTTATCTATTGTGAAACCAAGAAACCCTTAAGATCTTAAGTAATAAGAAGATACATTTTAGTTCTATAATGAAGACAAAGCCAAACATTTGGTCAAGATTTCATTTCCACCCAAAATTCATTTGTAGAGTTTGGAAGAGGATTACTGAATCCCTTAACTTCATTCTGTCAAACTGAATATTCTGTGACAATAAACCCTACCTGTCCACACTTACTCTTTAAGTAAATTGGTATCGATGAAATAATCAAAAGCAAACCAATTATGTTCTTTTATCCATCTGTTTGGATTTAACTGTCTATCAAATGATGTTTGCATATGAGGAAATGCTCTATTGTATGCAGAGGTACTCAATTATTTAGATTATACATTTGAATAAACTGTGCAGTGAAAGGCTACCCTGGTAATGTAAGACAATTACATTTTCTTGCATAGTTTAAAGATTATTAAACTAATATCAATTTGACCCACATTATCAGTTACTGAATTCTAACATTTACCTTGGAGACTTAACTACTATGAGGGTCTAGTTTCTACCCCAACGATTAGCAATGGGTGTCAATCATTTCAAATTATACCAAATTATGCAAATTGGTTTTGGGAAAAGGATTGTATGAGAAGAGACCACAAAAATTTAATTTCAATAAAGATCATAGGTGAGGTTTGAAGCTGTAGACTCTCAGCTCTCTATGGTTAGTTACTAAGCAATCGGTCTCTTGTCTAGAATGGCTTTCCCCACACAGGCAGGCCCAGAGAAGCCTCGGTATAAGCCTCCCCAACACACAAGATTGTCAATTACACTCATTGGGCACTAGGAATTGCAACTAAGATTTCTGTGTTAGAGATAACTTTATTTAATACTAGGGGCCTAGTGCACGAATTCCTGCACCTTGAAAGGAACTGTGGGCTCTGAGGCTGCGGTGGGCACAGGGGCAGGTTTCAGCCAATGCCCTGCACCCAGCCTGGCCCCTCCCACTATGGGCCCCAGTCCCCTGTCTGCTGGCAGCCCCACTCCTGCTGCTGCCACTCCCACGTGCTGACAGCACCAACTGAGAGCATGGAATGATTGGGGCCAGCAATGGGTGCGAGTGGGGCCAGTGCCTTCAGCAGATGCGAGTGGCAGCTGCTGCTCACACCTGCTGACAATGCCAAGCAATTGGGGAAGGCACTGGGCACCGGCAGCGGATGTGAGTGGCGGCTCTGGCACCTAGGACATTAAAGGGTGCAAGCGCACCAGTGCTGGCAGCAGGTGTAAGCGCTGAGCGGGACCGTGGTGCGCAGGAGCAAAGAATTTTCAGTAATCACCAGAGGCTTGCCCTGATGACAGTGACCGGCGCCCTGCCTTTGTATGGTGCCCCTGCTCACCTGCTTCACCATCCCGCCACGGCCAATGCCCACCATGTTCCGCACTCTGCCACCTGCTACTGATGCCTGCCATTTTCCGCACACACACCCTGGTGGTCAGTGCATGTCATAGTAACTGGTTGTTCAGTTGCTTGGTTGTTCTGCCATTTGGTCTATTTGCATATTAGGGTTATATATATATAGACTAGAAGCCAGTGCATAAATTCGTGCACCAGTGGGGTATAGCCAGTCAAACCCAATTGGAGCAAATCAGGGCCGGGCCTATTGGGAGGAGGAGATGGCGGGAGGTTGGCTGGCCAGCCAACCCCGATCGGGGCACAATCAGGACCCTGCCAGATGGGGGGAGGGGCCGAGGGCAATTGGCCGGCAGGCCCCACCCCTGATTGGTGTAGGGGTGCTGATCAGGGCCAGAGCTGGCTGGAGGGAGGGGCCATGGGCCTATCAGGGTGGTGGAGGCTGATCTGGGGTGGGGCTGGCCTTGGGGAGGGGCTGTGGGCAGTGGGCTGGCTGGCCCTGCCTCTGATCAAGGTGGGGCTGGGCAGGAGGAGGGGCTGGAGGAGGTTGGCTGGCCAGCCCTGCCCCTTATTGAGGTAAGGGGGGCAATCAGGGGTGGGCCAATCAGGGGAAGGGGCTGCAGGAGGTTGGCCAGGCAGCCTCATCCCTATTGGGATGGGGCAGGCCAATCAGTGGTGGGGCTGGCCAGGGGAAAGGGCCGCTGTGGGGGTTGGCCAGCCACCCCGCCCCCGATTAGGCCTCCACAGTGGATGTCATAGCAACCGGTCATTCTGGTTGTTACAGCATTCCAGTCGCTGGCTTTTTATAGATATAGATTCTTGAAAAACATACTAGATCATTAACACACATGTTTATCATGATGTGTACTACTTAATAAATATAACAAACTATCATGATTAAACTTGATCTTCACAGAATTCAGTGTTTAGAAAGAAAACTCAATGAGGTAATCTTTTATCTCTCACTTCTACATTTTAATTACAAATATAAATAATACTTTTTAATTAAAAATATTTATTTCTGTAACAAAACATAGATGCTTCTTTCTCCACTCCTACCTGCCACTCATTCTGTCATAACTTTGGTATGGCTATATATTTTATCTATGTTTGTCAATGCAGGCATACATTTCAAAATTTGACCGGCCAGGGAGAGGGACCGCGGGAGATGGGCCAGCCGGCTCTATCAGGGCTGATAGTGGCCAGCTGGCCAGGTGGTGGGACCAGCAGCAGAAGGTTGTCTGTGGGATCACACTGACCACCAGGGGGCAGCTCCTGCATTAAGCATTCTGCCCCCTGATGGTCAGTGCACATCATAGCAACTGGTTGACAGGTCATTTGGTGATTCAGTTGCTTAGGCTTTTATATATATACATAAGTTGAGCATCAGGTTAAGTGGATACTCAAAATCATTGAGAGAACTAATCCTATATAATCAAGAGCTAATATGCAACTGGTCCTCACGCCCTTATGCCCTCACGCCCTCACATCATCAAGGCTCAGACACTCAACACTGGGGAGAGAGAAATGGGGACCAGCCAGGCACAAATGAGCTCCGAAAGAGGAATGGGGACCAGCCAAGCTGTGACCCAGGAGAGGGACAAGCCGCCCACCCCATGGTCCTGGACTCCAGCAGCTGTGCCTGTGCCTGTGGCCTGGGAGTTGGACAAGCTGCCCACCCTGTGGTCCCGGGTGCCAGCGGCTGGGGCTGCAGCCCAGCAGAGGGAAAATCCACACACCCCACGGTCCCCGTGGTCCTGGGCGCCAGCGGCTGGGGCTGTGCCCTGGAAGAGAGACAAGCCACAGGCCCATGGTCCTGGCTGCCAGCAGCTAAGGCTGAGGCCCAGGAGAGGGACAGGCTGCATGCCCCATGGTCCTAGGTGCCTGCAGCTGTGGTCAGCCCGGGTGAAGCTGGACCGGCTCCTGAGTGCCTGTGACTGGCCAGAGGGAGGGAATCTCAGGTCCTGGGTGCCTGGGATTGGCTGGAGGAGGCACTCCTGGGTCCTATGTGCGGGGCAAGGCAGAGGTGGTTTGGGGTGATCAGGTCAGCAGGGGAGCAGTTAGGGGTGATCAGGTGGGTAGGGTAGCAGTTAGGAGTGATTAGGCAGGCAGGAAGAGGTGGTTAGGGGCCATCAGGCAGGCACAGGTGGTTAGGGACAATCAGGCAGGCAGGTAGGTGAGTGGTAAGGAACCAGCAGTCCCGGATTGTGAGAGGCCGTTGGACAGCCTCTGAGGGGTCCTGGATTGGAGAGGGTGCAGGCCAGGCTGAGGGACCCCCCTCCTCATGCATGAAGTTCATGCACTGGGCCTCTAGTGGTATATAAGGGAGTAGCACTGAGTATTCTTAATTCCTTGTTTAGTGAATTTTTCTCTAATCTCTAATGGCTCTCATGCCATGAATAGGCAAGCTGAATTTTCACATCATATTCTTTTATGTTTTATTGCAAAATCAAATTCATGAACAATTTAGTTTTTGTATTAATCTAAAACATATTCCAACCCTCACAAAAATGTAGAAAGAAAATATGTTCTCCCTCAGAAAGGTATCCAATATTGAAATGGCCAAATTTATGTGTCAATTTAGCCAGCTATTTGTTCAAATACTAAATGCTGCTGTAAAGGTTTTCTGTAGATATGATTAGTATCTATATTCAGTTGACTTTATGTAAAGAATATTATCCTGGATAATCTGAGTAGACCTGATCCAATCAGACCTGCAGAAGTTGTCCACTGTAGACTATGTTATCAGTTCTGATCCAAGAGTTTTTAGTGACCCCTTCCTAAGTCTGGATTTACATAGTCACTGACCCAGCTTATTACATATGCTAATTCCTTAAAGTAAATAAATAATCATATATAATAATACATAATTACATGTTGTATATATCTCCTACTGAAACTCTGATACAAGTAAATACTTGGTACAATAAGTGATAAATATTTTTTCTTTTCTGAATTGATATACATATAAATAAATTATTTATTTTTAAAACAATTTATTTCTATTGAATTTGTTATATTACATTTTTATTTCTCTAATATATTTAAATGTATTAATATTGATAAATAAGACTATATCATAACATAGGGATTTAATGTCTATTTTATTTCTCTTGTTAGGAAATATATCTCATTGTCATGAATAAAGTGGACTAGCATCTTTGGTTATAGAAATATATACAGAAAAGGAAAAGAGTATTTAAAAGTAATATTTATAGGAAAGAGTGTACATTTATATAGTCTGTTCTCAGTTGTTGAAGAAGAATCTTGTTAAATCTCCCAGACCATTATGAAACCCTAATTTTAAATATCTAGTGCTATAAATAATGAAATAGTAATGTCTTGCAAGGATTATATTGACTACAGAACTTCTTTGAAGTTAAGATTTAGCATGTAGGTTACTTAGTTCCTGTTCTCCCATTAGTGAAAATTCTTATATATTTTTTGAGAGGATGAAGATGTTAAATTTTTTCCTAGTGACAATTCAACAATATAACTTTTTAATGTTCACTTGTCCTACAGGGGTAATGACAATGACAGCATTGTTACTACACACACATACACAAACCTCCTTTATGGCTACAGAGCAAGTATTTTTATACAGTTGATCAAATATAGAGCTTTTTAAGGATCTCAATGTTGGATTAGTCCCAACCTTTTGAATATATGACTCCAAATAAAACATTTCCTATATTCATGGTTGAAAGAACATATGACAAATAAAAGCTTAGATGTACAATCAAGTCTTTTACACTACCATTATTTGAATTTTCAAAGTTGACTGCATACCTAACTTTAGTAATTCCAAGGGGACAGGTGTGCAGATGATTCTGATTTATGATGCATGTAACTCAAGGTGCACTTGTGCATATCAGACCCTGTAATACTGTTTATAAAAATGTTATGAGACAGCAAAATATTTAGGTAAACAAAGTATATGTAATCAAGGGTATTACAGAGCAATTGACTCACATCAGGAGATGTAACCTAGATTTAGATAGGAGGTAGTTTTGAATTGAAGACTTCAGATCTATGGAGCTTTAAAAATATAAATGTAGCCCTACCCGGTTTCGCTCAGTGGATAGAGCATCGGCCTCCAGACTGGAGGGTCCCAGGTTCGATTCCGGTCAAGGACATGTACCTTGGTTGCGGGCACATCCCCAGTAGGAGGTGTGCAGGAGGCAGCTGGTTGATGTTTCTCTCTCATCGATGTTTCTCTCCCTCTCCCTTCCTCTCTGTAAAAATCAATAAAATATATTAAAAATAAATAAATAAAAATATAAATGTAGGATTCCAAAATTTCATAAGCAATAGTAATGTGTAATTTAGTTTGCTTTTCAAAAACATCAAAATAAGTTATCTCGAATCCTTTAGGTAATCCTAGAGACAGCAAAATATTTAAAGTATAAACATTAAAATGTTTGAATAAATATTGCTTTTTAAATATAATTTGTCTTGAACCCAAATCCAACCTATGTATGTGGGAATTTGGCTCTACTTTTGGTTCTCCAAATTCATGTTTTAGTCTTCATGTTTTTAGTCCTAAAAACCTATGTTTTCTACATAACTACTCATTCTGCATTTTAGTTATTCCAGTTTATGCCTAATCCAGCAATCCAGATGGAACCATATGAATTCTAATATGCGGTTGATGATGTCTTCACTTATTGGTTTCCTGACAAAGTTGGGCTTTCTGGTTTTCACAATATTGCTTCCCTTAATAGGTAAATAATTGTTTATTCTAAAAGGAATAGTAATCCATCTTACATTGCTATTAAAGCAAGAATTATATACATCGACTTAGAGATTTATTATTTAGGGTTTGCAAATTTAACTGAGAAGGATCCCCACGTCCCTTCTGATGTTTAATAAACCCTACTCTGGCAAAGGAAGGAGTCCCTAATCCCATATCACAGTCTTTATAGCTTACTCCAAGAGGCTTGTTCAATGAATTCCTTGGCCTCACCTAATGTGGTTATTGGCGAGTAAGTTCTTCCTGCAGGTGGCACAGTTTTAGCAGGCAACTTGTTGTTAGGGTAAGTTTGGTGACCTAGCAGTTACTTTAAACTTTGAATTACAATATGTTCTATTCAGTCTTAAGATTCTTTAAATATAATTATCTACTATTGAGAAGGTTTCTAGTCTACTTACTTTCTACCAAATATTGGGTAATAATCAAAGCCAAATATCTGATCTAAATACTAGAAGCCCGGTGCAGGAAATTTGTGCACAGGTGCAGTCCCTAGGCCTGCCTGGCAATCAAAGCGCAAGCATCTGGCATAGAAGAGCAGGTCCCAGCTAATCTCTGGGCCGTGGGTAGCACCTGGGCCCCTGCACACCTCCCACTGCCCTTTGCCTGAGTCACGACACCCGAGTCCCCATGCAGAGATGCAGTGAGCGTGGCCGCAGGCTGGGGTGCAGCCTCGGCCTCTGGGTCGCCCAGTGGCACCGCACAGAAGCCAGCCAGCCTCACAGACCAGCTCCTGTGCAAACCCACGGGAAGCCCCACCGGCCCCTGCGGTCCTGGCAGCTACAGCCTCACTCATTCAAAAGAGGCCTCATGGTTGGAGGGTGGGCTCCTCACAGGTGCCTGGCACCTGAGCGCCCGCTGCCAAAGCTGCAATGCCAACACCCCATGGTGGTCAGAAAACATCATAGGGAACAGTTGAGCTCCCAGTCTCCTGATCGAACGACTGCCTGAAGGAACAATTTTCAAAAGTGTACTGATTCCTATTTCCAAGACACTGGCCTCAGTGACTGAATTATTTTTTTCCTTTCTAAGAATGTTTTTTGGTCAATTGATTATAGTTTATGACCTTTGTAATATATTGCTAGATCCAGTTTGCTAATATTTTGTTGAGGATTTTTATGTCTATGTTCATCAGAGATATCAGGCTATAATTAATTTTTTGCATTGTCTTTATCTGGTTTTGGAATTATGATAACGTTGGCCTCATAAATGAACTTGGGAGTCATCCTTCCTCTTGAATTTATTGTAATATTTTCAGAATGATAGGTATTGGTTCTTCTTCAAATGTTTGATAAAATTAACCTGTGAAGCCATCCAGTTCAGGAATATTGTTTGTTGCCAGGTTTTTAATTACTATTTGTATTTCATAAGTTGTATTTGGACTGTTCAAATTTTCTGTTTCTTCTTGATTCAGTTTTGGAAGATTGTATGTTTCTAGAAATGTATCCATTTCTTTTAGATTGTACAGTTTGTTGGCATATGGTTGATCGTAATATTTTCTTATAACTTGTTTTTTTTTTTAACATTTCTATGGTGTCTATTGTTACTTCTAATATCACTTCTGCTTTTACTTATTTGGTTCTTCTATATATTTTTCTTGATGAGTCTGGTTAAAAGTTTATAAACTTTGTTTATTTTTTTCAAAGAATCAGCTCAGCTCTTGTTTTCACTGACCTTTTATATTATTTATTTTAGATTCTATTTCTTTTATTCCTGCTCTTATCTTTATTATTTCCTTCCTTCCAATCACTTTGGGCTTTATTTGTTTTTGTTTTGTTTTATTTTAGTTTCTGTAGTTTGTTTATTTGAGACTAGAGGCCCGGTGCACAAAATTCATGCACTAGGGCATGTGTCCCTCAGCCCAGCCTGCACCCTCTCCAATCTGGGACCCCTCGACGGTTGTCTGACTGCCCGTTTATGCCCAATCCCAGTAGGTCCAGGCCTAAACGGGCAGTCGGACATCCCTCTCACAGTCCAGGATTGCTGGCTCCCAACTGCTCACCTGCCTGCCTTCCTGATTGCCCCTAACCACTTCTGCCTTCCAGCCTGATCACCCTCTAACCACTCCCCTGCCAGCCTGATTGATGCCCTAACTGCTCTCCTGCTAGCCCGATTGCCCCTAACTGCCCTCCCCTGCTGGCCTGGTCACCCCTAACTGCCCTCCCCTGCAAGTCTGGTCCCCCGAACTGTCCTCCCCTGCTGACCTGGTCACCTCTAACTGCTCTCCCCTGTAGTCCTGATCACCCCCAACTGCCCTCCCTTGCAGGCCTGGTCCCTCCCAACTGTCCTCCCCTGCTGGCCTGATCGCCCACAAATGCCCTCCCCTGCCAGCCATCTTGTGGCAACCATCTTGTGTCCACATGGGGGCAACCATCTTTGACCACATGGGGGCAGTCTTCTTGTGTGTTGGAGTGATGGTCAATTTGCGTATTACTCTTTTATTAGATAGGACTTTTCATCTTTCTAGCAATAAGACTGTAATACTATGACAGTCTTTTCCTCCTAAGACTGGTTTCATTGCATTCCATAGAGTTGGGGTTCTTGTGTTCTATTTTTTTCTTGTTTCAAGGTATATTTTTATTTATTCCATCATTAACCAATTAATTGTTTAGTAACATGATATTTAGTCTCCATGTGTTTTGTGGGTTTTGTAATTGATTTCTAGTTTCATTCAACTGTGGTCAGAGAAGATGCTTGATATGATTTCAATCTTCTTTAACTTATTGAGACTTATTTTGTGTTGCAACACATGGTCTATTCTAGAAAATATTCATGTGAACTAGAAAAGAAAGTCTATTCTGCTGTGTTGGGGGAAAATGCTTTGAAAATATCAATTTAGTTTATCTGATCAAGTGTGTCATTTAAGGCAGCTGTTTTCTTGTCAATTTTCTGTCTATTTCTCTCCATTGATGGCAATTAATTTTAAAAATACCCTACCATGACTGTGTTACTATTGATCTATTTCTGTTCATCAAGATTTGTTTTATATATATTTAGGTATACCTATGTTGGGTGCATAAATGTTTACAAGGGTTATAGCCTCTTGTTGGATTGATCCTTTTATCATTATGTAATGTGTGGGTTTTTTTGGTCTGTTATTATAGCCTTTGTTTTAAAGTAATGTTGTCTGATGTAAATATTGCTACTCCAGCTTTTCTTAATTTTTCATATGCATGAAATATCCTTTTTCATTTCATTTACTTTCAGTCTGTTTGTTTCTTTTGTTCTAAGGGTTATCTCTGGTAGAAAGCATATATAAGTGTCTTCTTTTGTTATCTAATCAGCTGCATTATATCTTTGATTGGAGCATTAAGTCATTTGCATTTAAAATGATTATTGATAGGTATGCATTTATTAGTTTTTTATTTTTTAAAAGTACATTCCTCTTTTTTTCTTTCTGCATACTAAAGAATATTGATCTGGTGGTAATGAACTCTTTTACATTTTTCTTATCTGGAAAGCTCATTATTTCTTCCTCATTTATATATATATATATATATATATATATATATATATATATATATATATATATAAAAGCCTAAGTGACCATTCGACTGTTTAACCATTCGATTAGTAGCTATGACATGCACTTACCACCAGGGGGCAGACTCTCAAGCACAGGCCTGGAAACATGGAACAGACTGATGAATCTCAGAGGGAAGTGGGGAGGGAGTAGGGTGGGAAGAGATTAACCAAAGATTTTATATGCATAGTAGAGGCCCGGTGCACGAATTTGTGCACCAGTGGGGTCCCTCTGACAAAGGAGAAAATGCTTGAGTATCACTTAGTTTACTGCTAAATCTCATGTTTTAACATCTCAGGAAATTATGCTATGAAAATTTTCATTTTCTTTTTTGATTTTGTTGCTATTTATTATTAAATTTACATTTTTTACTGTATATCACATCTTCTATTTGTTAAGTTTTAATTTCCATTTCAAGTTACTTTGTTTTTAAAGTGTTTATAGATTAAACAGTATATTAGATATGTACTGTATATAAGAAAGATTAAAAAGGGGAATTATTTAGGGATCTGGAACATTTAATTCAATTTACATTATTTCTTTTTTAAATTTCTTTATTGATTAAGGTATTACATATGTGTCCTTATCTCCCCATTATCCCCTCAACCCCCTAACTCATGTCCTCACTCCCCTGTTGTCTGTGTCCATTGATTAGGCTTATATGCATGCATACAAGTCCTTTGGTTGATCGCTCCTCCTTATTTCTAATGGGAAAAATGATTCAGTTTTCAAACAATCTACTGGAATGAATTAAGTTCCAAAACTGAGGTTCCACTATATAAATGAGATCATGTGATATTTGTATTTCTCTAACTGGCTTATTTAATTTAACATAATAGTCTCCAGGTCCATCCATACTGTCCCAAAGGGTAAGAAATCCTTCTCTTTTATATATGTACTAGAGGCCTGCTGCACGAATTCGTGCATGGGTGTGGTCCCTTGGCCTGGCCAGCTATTGGGGCCATCTTTTCCAGTCCCAATCAGGGCCGGCCAGCCAGGGGGGAGGGACCACAGGAGGTTGGGCAGTCATGGGAGGTTGGCTCTGGGAGCTCACTGACCACCAGGGGGCAGCTCCTGCATTGAGCGTCTGCACCTGGTGGTCAGTGCACATCATAGAGACCAGTCGACCAGTGGTTCAGTTGACAGGTAGTAACGGTCACTTAGGTTTATATATATATAGACTAGAGGCCCGGTGCATGAAATTTGTGCACTGGGAAGGGGTGTCCCTTAGTCCAGCCTGCACCCTTTCCAGTCTGGAACCCCTCGGGGGATGTCCAACTGCTGGTTTAGGCATGATCTCCGTGGGATCAGGCTTAAACCAGCAGTGAGACATCCCTCTCACAATCCGGGACTGCTGGCTCCTAACTGCTTCTGCCTGCCAGCCTAATTGCCCCTAACCACTCCCCTGCTGGCCTGATTAACACCTAACTACTCCTCTGCAGGCCTGTTCAACCCCAACTGCCCTCCCTGCTGGCCTGATCACCCACAACTGCTCTCCCCTGCCGGCCATCTTGTGGTGGCATTCTTGTGGCGGCCATCTTGTGATGACGTGGGGGCAGCCATCTTGTGATGACATGGGGGCAGCCACCTTGTGATGACACGAGGGCGTGAGGGCCACCTAGGCTTTTATTAGTATAGATGGTATTCCATTGTGTAAATGCACCACTGCTTTTTATCCACTCATCTGATGATGAGACCTTGGACTATTTCCTGGATCTTCACTACTATGAATAATGCTACTATGAATATGGGGTACATATGTTCTTTATGACTGGTGCTTCAGGATTTTTAAGATATGTTTCCAGCAGTGGAATTGCTCGGTCAAAAAGCAGTTCCATTTTAATTGCTTGACGAAACTCCACACTGTTTTCCACAGTGGCTGCACCAGTCTGCATTCCCACCAGTGTACTAGGATTCCCTTTTCTCCACATCCTCACTAGCACTTGTTGTTTATTGACTGCCACTCTAGCAGATGTGAAGTTATATCTCATTGCCATTTTAATTTGCATCTCTCTGATGATTAGTGACATTGAGCATTTTTTCATATATCTATTGGACATCTATGTATATCCCCTTTGGAGAAGTGATTACTCAGGTCCTTTTAAATTGGATATTTTGTCTTCCTGTGTTGAGTTGTATGAGTTCTTTGTATATTTTGGAAATCAACCCCTTATCAGATGGATCGTTGGTGACTATGTTCTCAGTAGATTCCCTTTACTTTTTGTTGATGGTTTATTTTGCTGTGCAGAAGCTCTTTATTTTGATGTAGTCCCATTTGTTTATTTTCTCCTTAGTTTCCTTGTCCTAGGAGATGTATTAGCACAAAATATTTGTTAGAGGTCTGAGATTTAATGCCTATGTTTTCTTCTAGGATTTTTATGGTTTTATGGCTTACATTTAAATCTTTTATTCAGTTTATTCTTGTGTGTGGTGTAATTTGGTGGTCTAGTTTCACTTTTTTGCATGAACCTGTCCAATTTTCTCAGCACCATTTATTGAAGAAACTGCCTTTGCTCCACTGTATGCTCTTACCTCCTTTTTCAAATATTAATTGACCATAATGGTGTTGGTAGAGCTCTGAGGTCTCTGTCCTATTCTTTTGATCTATATGCCTGTTCTTGTACCAATACCAGGCTGTATTGATTACAGTGGCTTTATAGTATAGTTTGGTATCCAATATTGTGAGTCATCCTACTTTGCTCCTCTTTCTCAAGAGTGCAGTGGCTATTTGGAGTATTTTTTGGTTCCATATAAGTTTTTGGAATATTTGCTCAGATTTGAGAAATATACTCTTAGTGTTTTAATTGGGATTGCATTAAATTTGTAGCTTGCTTAGGATAGTATGGACATTTTAATGATATTAATTCTTCCAGTCCAAGAACACCTGTATACGTTTCCACTTGTTTGTATCTTCCTCTACTTCCTTTTCTAATGTCCTATAGTTTGCCAAGTACAGACTTTTTTTTTAAGCTCCTTGGTTAAATATATTCCCAGATGTCTTTTTGTTATTGTTGTTGCAATAGTAAATGGCGTTTTTAAAAGTTTCTTCTTCTTTTTAGTTTCTTGTTTATTAGTTTTTAAAATTGATGTTAATTTTGTATCCTGATATTTTTCCAAATTTATTTATTAAATCTAGCAGTTTGTGGTGGGTTCTTTAGGGTTTTCTATGTACAATATCATGGCATCTGCAAATAATGACAATTTACTTCCTCCTTTCCAATTTGGATGTCTTTTATCTCTTCTTCTTTTATGATCACTGTGGCTAGGACTTCTAATACCATGTTGAGTAAGAGTGGTGAAAGTGGACATTGTTGACTTGTTCCTGATCTTATGGGGAACGATTTTAGTTTTTGCCCATTAGGTATAATGTTGATATATTTTGTTCACATATGGCCTTTATTATGTTGGAGTATGTTCCTTCTCTACCCACTTTGCTGAGAGTTTTTATCATAAATGGATGCTAGTTTTTCCTAATTCTTCTTCTGAGTCTATTGATATGCTCATGTGATATTTCTTATTCATTTTTTTCTGTGGTTTATCATATTTATTAATTTGCGAATATTGAAACAAACTTGCATTTCCATAATAAATCCAACTTGGTCATGTTGATGATCTTTTTCATGTATTGCTAGATCCAATTTGATAATATGTTATTGAGGATTTTAACATCTATGTTCATCAGGGATATTGGGCTATACTTTTTGTTCTTTGTAGCATCTTTATTTGGTTTGGAATTAAGATAATGCTGGCCTCATAAAAAGAGCTTGGGAATCTTTCTTCCTCTTGAATTTTTTTCAAAGTTTGAGGAGAATAGGTATTAGTTCTTTTTTAAATGTATGATAAAATGTACCTGTGAAGCCAACCAGTCCAATAGTTTTGCTTGATGGGAGGTTTTATTTATTTATTTATTTGTTTGTTTGTTTGTTTATTTTTATTACTGCTTCAATTTCATTAGTTGTTATCAACCTATTCAGGTTTTCTGGTTCTTTCTGAATGAGTTTTGGAAGATTGTATGTTTCTAATAATTTGTCCATTTTGCCTAATTTGTCCAACTTGTTGGCATATAATGTTTCAAAGTATTTTATTAAAATCCTTTGTATTTCTGTGATGTTAGTTGTTACTTCGTCTCTTTTATTTCTGATTATTTTTTGTTTGTTTCCTCTCTCTTTGTTTCTGGATGAGTCTAAATAGAAGTTCATTAATCACTTTTATCTTTTCAGATCCAGGATGTAGTTTTATTTATCTTTTTTTATTATTTTTTTATCTCTATGTTGTTCATTTCCACTCTGATTTTTATTATCTCTTTCCTTATATTCATTCTGCACTGTTTGTTTGTTTTTTTGGTTTGTTTTTGTTTTTGTTTTTGTTGTTGCTTTCTTTCTAGTAAGTCTTTGGGTAGTATGGTTAGATTATTTATTTGGACCTCTTCTTGTTTGTTGTGAAAGGAGTGCAAAATTATGAATTTCCCTCTCAGAACTTTCGCAATGTCCCATAGATTTGGGGTTGTTATGTGTCCATTTTTGTTTGTTTCCAATAAGTTTTTTATGTTTTCCTTGATCTCATTGGTAACTTATTCATTGTTTTGTAAAATGCTATTTAACCTCCACCTATTTGAATGTTTTTGAGTTTTTAATATAGTTGATTTCTAGTTTCATGCCATTGTAATCCAAGAAGATGCTTGATATGATTTCATTCTTCTTGAATTTGTTAAGACTTATTTTGTATCATAATATGTGGTCTATCTTTGAGAATCATTCATGTGTACTTTGAGAAAAATTTATATTCTGTTACTTCTGCATGAAATGTTCTGTAAATATCAGTTATATCCATCTGCTCTAGTGTGTCATTTAAGGTCATTATTTCCATGTGAATTTTTTCTCTATAAGATCTATCCAGTGATGTCTGTGGGGATGTTAAGGTCCCCTACAATGACTGTATTGCTATGAATATTTCCTTAAAGTCTTCCAAGAATACTTTTAATATATTTAAGTGCTCCCATTTTGGATGTATGTATTTTCAAGAGTTGTATCTTCTTGTTGAATAGATACTTTTAATAGGATGTAATGACCTTCTTTGTCTCCTTAATGGTCTTGTTTTGAAGTCTATTTTGTCATAAATGAGTATTGCTACCCCAGCTTTGTGAATTTTTGTTCTGAGATGAGTGTCTTATAGAAAACATATATATGGGTCATGTTTCCTTGTCCATTCATCTACCCCAAGTCTTTTGCTTAGAGCATTTAATCCAATTATAGTTATAGTTATTATTGATATGTACTTATGCATTGCTTTTGTTTTTCTTTATACCTAGGTTACTATATATCTATAGCTATAGATGAGATAGAGATAGAGAGATGACATAGATGATATATAGATGATAGATATAGATACAGATATAGGTATAGATATAGATATAGATAGATATGGATATACCTTCTTCTTAAAACATTCCCTTTATCATTTATTTCAAGGTTAGGTGGCAATGTATTCCTTCAGCCTTTTATGTACAGGAAGATCTTTATTTTATCATCAATTTTAAATAATAGCCATGCTGGATAGAGTACTTTTGAGTTCATCTCCCTGAATTTCATTACTTTTAATACTTCATGCTCATATCTTCTGGCCTGAAGAGTTTCTTTTGCTATTTGCCCTTTCTCTATAATAGAAGTGTCAGAGATGAAAGAAAATTAGTAAAATGTATATGAAAATCTCCCTCCTATCAGAGTATGGGGCACACCTTAGGACCCAGAGTGAAGTCCCCGCCCACCTGTACACAAGACTCAGACCTGGCCAGCCCCACCCCTGTCAAGCCCTGCAGGGTGGGGAGCACAGCCTCAGGTCCCCTGTCAAGCCTTGCCAGGTGGGGTGCGCAGCCTCAGGTCCCCAGGCCCGGCGCCAAGCGGGAGGCGTGGCTCAGGTCCCCCAGTGCAGCCTCAGGTGCCCTGGCATGGCCTCAGGAACCCCAGTCCGGCTTCAGGTCCCCTGGCCCTGGTACGAGGATGCGAGGGCATGACGGCCATTTGCATATTAGTTCTTTATTACATAGGATTTCTATCTCTCTCTTGCTATCTTTGTGATTTTTTTTTCTTTGTCTTTAACATTTGTCATTGTAATGATGTGTCTTGGAGTAGGTCTCTTTGTGTTTATCCTGATTTAGACTCTGTGGGTTTTCTGAAATTGTGTGACATTTTTTCTTCATCAGGTTAGGAATTTTTTTGCTGTCGTTATCTCTTTAAGTAGGTTCTCTATTCCTTGCCCACTTTTTTCTCTTTCTTAACCCCATTGATGCAGATGTTGCTAAATTTCATGCTATCCCAAAATTTCCTTAAATGATCTACCTGATTTTTATTCATTTTTCTTTGTTCTGCTCTAAGTGGTTATTTTTTTCTACCTGTATTCAAAATCACTGATTCAATCCTCTACCTCATTCTGACTACTTTTTATTCCTTCCAATGTATTCTTGATATTCAATATGGTGTAATTCTTTTCCAGTTGGTTCTTGCTCATTGTTTCTATTTCCTACATGCTGTTGCCATTTCCACTAACTTCCTTGTAATTCTCATCAAGTTACTTGGGCTTCCTTTTAACCATTTCTTTGAGCTCTGTATCTGATAAATTGCCTGCCTTCATGTTTCACCTCTTTTTTTTGAGTTTTCCCTTTTATTTCATTTAGATGCTGTTTCTTTTTCATCCCATTTTTGCTTTCCCCTTGTATTTGCTTCTCAGCAGTGGTCAAGATGCAGGGTGGGGCCAGTGGAATTTCAGAGGGTGGTTCAAGCAGTATCCCTGAGGGTTGGGTATTTGCATTCTTCCAAGCTTTGGTTGCTGGGAGAGGCCGGTGCTTCTCAGGAAAAATGGCCCCTATAATATGGGGTGGTGAAGATCAATCACATTTCTCCCAGCTGCTGCTGTTCCATGTCTCACCCCAATGCTTCCCACCTGAGCCTCTCCTCAGGCAATTCCAGTTTGCACCACCCTCCCTCCGCCCAAGCCTCAGGTGAATGAGTGACTGCTAACAAAAATCTTGTCCTCTTCCCATACATCTCCTAGACTGCAGTGGTTCTCAACCTTTCTAATGCCGCGACCCTTTAATACAGGTCCTCATGTGGTGGTGACCCCCAACCATAAAATTATTTTCATTGCTACTTCATAACTGTAATTTTGCTACTTTTATGAATCGTAATGTAAATATCTGTGTTTTCCGATGGTCTTAGGCTCTACAGCAGCGGTTCTCAACCTGTGGGTCGTGAACTTTAGGTAGAGCCTAAGACCATCGGAAAACACAGATATTTACATTACGATTCATAAAAGTAGCAAAATTACAGTTTGAAGTAGCAATGAAAATAATTTTATGGTTGGGGGTCACCACCACATGAGGACCTGTATTAAAGGGTCGCGGCATTAGAAAGGTTGAGAACCATTGTCCTAGAGCAAGAGAAACAAAGGAAAAAATTAGCAAATGGGACTGCATCAATCTAAAAATCTTTGGTACAGCAAAAGAAACCATCATGGAAATGCAAAGGGAACCCACTATATGGGAGAACATATTCATCCATGATAGATATGATAACAGCTAAATCTCCAAAATATATAAACAACCCATACAACTCAAAAAGAGGAAGACAAACATTCCAATTAAAAAATGGGCAAAGGACCTGAATAGACAATTCTCCAAAGAGGACACACAGATGGTCAACAGACATGAAAAAATGTTCACTGTCACTAATCATCAGAAATGCAAATTAAAATGACAATGAGGTATCACCTCACACTAGCCAGAATAACTACCATCAGTACATCAACAAGCAAGTGCTGGTGAGGATGTGGAGAAAAGGAAATCCTAATGTACTGCTGGTAGGAAGCAGACTGGTTCAGCCACTGTGGAAAACAGTATGGACTTTCATCAAAAAATTAAAAGTGGAACTTCTATTTGACCCAACAATCCCACTTCTGGGACTGTATCCTAAGAAGTCCAAAACATCAATCATAAAGAATATATGCACCCCTATGTTTATAGCAGCATTATTTACAATAGCTAAGACCTGGAAACATCCCCAGTGCCCACCAGTAGATGAGTGGCTAAAAAAAAACAACAGTGGTACATTTACACAATGGAATACTACATGACTGTAAAAAAGAAGGATCTCTTACCTTTTGGACATCATGGATGGACCTGGAGACTATTATGCTAAGCAAAATAAGCCAGTTAGAGAATGAAAAATATCACATGATTTTACTTATATGTGGAATCTAATAAAATAAACTGATGAACAAAGTAGTTCCAGAGACATGGAAGCCTGGAACAGACTGGAAGATCTCAAGAGAAATGGGTGGGGCAGGAGAGATTAACCAAATAATTTATACACAGAGACTGTGGTGGTGAAGGCTTGGGGTAGGGCAGGAGCTTTTTGTAGGGGGAGGAGGACATCTGTGATACTCTAACAATGAAAAATAATAATAATTTCACAAAAGCATATGAATACACACAAACATATAGTAATATTTAAGGTTTGCAAAGTCCGTAGATGTTCTTTTTTCCTAAATGATTAGTGTATAGCAGTCATGTAATAAATGAATGAATAAGCAAAAGAATGCAAGTCCAGGGCTGCCAATTTTGCTCAGTGCTTAGAGCATGGGATCATGGGTTTGATTCCCCCTCAAGGGCATGTATCTCCTTTGTAGGCTCAATCCCTGGCCTTTGTTGGCCATGTGTGGGAGGCAACCAATTGATGTGTCTCTCTCACATTGATGTCTCTCTCTTTCTCAAAAAAACAAAAAATAAAAATAAAAGAATGAATGTCATTGCAAAATAAAAATTACTTAAAGTTAATAAAGTTAAAGCTAAAAAATATATTAAGGTCAATTAGAAATAGTTTTTAGTGAAATGTGTATGGATAACAAATTGCTATTTCTTCAAATTCCTCCTAAATTTTGGTTGAAATCTAAACATTTTAGATGATATATTTTAGTAGCTCCCAATTTTTAATTAATTTTTGAGTATCATTTTAATGATTGGATCTTGTTTTTTTAATTTTTAGTTCTTATAATTTGAGTAGATCAGAAGTTTTCTCTTGTTTATTTTCTGATTGCTGATATTTCTGCTCAACTGTTTCAATTTTTTATTCTGGTTTCTCTTGCGATTGCATCACGTATGAGGCAATCCATGACATTGGTAGAAGTTGTTTTAAAATGTTCCAAGTACATAGTCTTCCACCTTCTCTGTGTGAGTTAAAGAATAAATTCAGTGTTCATCCAGTCCTAAAATATCTCTCTTGCCTGTTAATTTCCACTGTATTCCCTGTGTATATTTATAGTTTCCTAGTCAGACAGCGATGTGTGCAAACATCTACCTATCTTAAATTTCTGGCTGACTTGCCACTCACTCTAACTACGAGTCTTTCCAGATATTTACTATAGGAATTTGTTTCCTATCAAAATTGCCATGTTTAGATGACAAAACTAGAAATTTTAGCCTTCTGTCCCCTAAGAAAAATCAGAAGCATTCTGAATATTGGTATCCAACTTTCAGGCAGTGATTAGAAGTCACTTTTATAGACAAAGGCATGTGATGGATAGAAACATAAATGTCCAAATTTATAGATTTGCTGAATCTAAGCATTGCTTTCAACAATTATTCCCTTTAGTGAGCACTATAGAATATTCAAAATTAATATTTTATGGATCATAGCTAACGCCATAAGCATATTTAGGTAAATCCCAATCTGATTTTTAAGCCTAACGCTAGCCTGGCTTTTTAGATTGATTCTAGTTAGAGCTAGATGCTTTTCCTAAAAATCATACAATGGGAGTTTATGTTAAGATATCACTTACACTGACATATATTGGATTGACTACGGCTGGGGAAGTCTACTTCATAACCTCATTTCTACAAGTTAACTATTCTGTAGATATGCTATTGTTTTACTTGAAAAGCCATTTGACAGAGAGAGTCAAAAGAGGAAAAGAACTAGGTATATCTTAACTAAAGTTTTAAGAGAATAATTTCAGTTTGAACTCTCTAAGTGGTTTGCTGCACCTTCATCATTTATCTTTTTGTCTGAAGTGTTCATTTACCATCCTGACATAATCTAGGGTTGCACTGCATGATGTTGATGATACTTTTGTCAACATGAGGAATGCAGTGCCATTGTTACAGAAATTGTACAAGAAACAGAGACCTTAATATGTACCATCTGTTTTACAAAAAAGCTCAATGTGGTAACACATTTGCAATACCAGAAGCAATATCTCTAAGACATGAAATGAACATATGTTGTCTAAGAGCCTTCAGGCTGACATTGAAAAAGAGAAAAGATAGTACTTCAAGGCAAATACTGTCCCAGTAGAAAGACTGCCAGATCCAATATGGCTGAGCCCACTGACAAGTCTCTGGTGAACAACTTCACATAAAGATTTTCACATATTTATGTGTTGTAGGACTCTTCGGCCCATCTTTTCAGAATGAGTAAAATAGTAGAAAACACCCTCTTTGTCACTCTGGGTACTATTCTGTTCCAGAGCAACAGATGTCAGAAGAAGTCACACCATACAATAAAGGATTGTGATAAAATGATTATTTCTAGGACTGGAGTGAAATTTAAATGGTGTCTTCTGATGAATGAGCAGGTAGTTTCAAAAACAGTTGAAAATGCAACCACTGAAAGCTGTACAATAAAATCTCACTATTTAACATAAATGTAAATTATGAACTTTATGAATGGTAGCTTATAAAATTTTCATATATGCATTGACTATCAAATGAAAAAGTCTGATCTCAGTTTTCTAGATACATTTTAATATAAAATTATATTTTACAATGTAAGTTTTAAATATATATGCACATGAATATTGTAATATGTACATAGTCATAAGATTATATATCTCTGTTACATTTGTGTAACTGAGCATTGGAAGAAATTATAAAGGTAAAATGATGGATTATTAAGTCCATTAGAAGAAAGAGGAGTTAAGTGGCTTAACAAGTGTTAGTTTGCTTATTTTTCAGTTCCAAAGAGTCAATATAGGTTTAAGTTGTATTATGCTATAATCAAGCTTAGCTCTTTATAAACATGCCAATATGAAATATAAGCCATAAAGTTTTAAACAGTTGAAAAAATTAGTAGTGGACTTGGAGCCAAGATATTGGCTTTGAGAGTCTAATCTCAATTTATAAAGGTTTATGACCTGAGGTAAGTCTGACATGGAGCCATCCTTCAAGGCCTCAATAACTTCAACTATAAAGAAGGGTTTTCTATGTACAGTATCATGTCATCTGTGAATAAGGACAGTTTTACTTCTTCTTTTCCAATTTGAATGCCTTTTATTTCTTCTTCTTGTCTGATCGCAATGGCTAGTACTTCCAGCACTATATTAAACAGGAGTGGTGAGAGTGGGCATCCCTGTCTTGTTCCTGTTCTTAGGGGAAATGGTTTTAGTTTTTGCCCATTGAGTATGATGTTGGCTGCGGGTTTGTCGTATATGGCTTTTATTATGTTCAGGTATGATCCTTCTATTCCCACCTTGCTGAGAGTTTTTATCAAGAAAGGGTGTTGGATTTTATCAAATGCTTTTTCTGCATCAATTGATATGACTATGTGATTTTTATCTCTCAATTTGTTTATGTGATGTATCACGTTTATTGATTTGTGAATATTGTACCATCCTTGCATCCCTGGGATAAATCCTACTTGGTCATGGTGTATAATCTTTCTGATGTACTGCTGGATTCGATTTGCTAGAATTTTGTTGAGGATTTTGGCATCTATGTTCATGAGGGATATTGGCCTGTAATTCTCTTTCATTGTGTTGTCTTTGTCTGGTTTTGGTATTAGGGTGATGCTGGCCTCATAGAAGGAGTTTGGAAGTGTTCCTTCTTCTTGAATTTTCTGGAATAGTCTGAGGAGGATAGGTTTTAGTTCTTCCTTGAATGTTTGGTAAAACTCCCCTGTGAAGCCATCAGGCCCTGGGCTTTTGTTTGCTGGAAGCTTTTTGATGACTGCTTCAATTTCTTCCATAGTTATCAGCCTATTGAGATTCTTAGAATCTTCCTGAGTGAGTTTTGGAAGGTTGTATTTTTCTAGGAATGTATCCATTTCCTCCAGATTATGTAGTTTGTTAGAATAGAGTTGTTCATAGTATTTTTTAACAATCCTTTGTATTTCTGTGGGGTCTGTTGTTATTTCACCTCTTTCATTTCTGATTTTGTTTATTTGGGTCCTCTCTCTTTGCTTCTTGGTGAGCCTGGCTAGAGGTTCATCAATCTTGTTTATCCTTTCAAAGAACCAGCTCTTGGTTTTGTTGATCCTGTGTATTGTTTTTTTGGTCTCTATGTCATTCATTTCTGCTCTGATCTTTATTACGTCCTTCCTTCTGCTCACTGTGGGCTTTTCTTGTTGCTCTCTTTCTAGTTCTTTGAGTTGTTGAGTTAGAAGATTTATTACCATTTTTTCTTGTTTTTTGAGGTAGGCCTGTAGAGCTATAAACTTCCCTCTCAAGACTGCTTTCATTGTGTCCCATAGCATTTGCATTGTTGTGTTTTTATTGTCATTATTCTCCAGGATGTTTTTAATTTCTTCTTTGATCTCGTTGATCACCCAATCATTGTTTAATAGCATGCTATTCAGTTTCCACGTGTTTGAATTTTTTGGAATGTTTTTATTATAGTTTATTTCTAATATTATGCCATTGTGGTCTGAGAAAATGCTTGATAGGATTTCAATCTTTTTGAATTTAGGGAGGCTTTGTTTGTGACCCAATATGTGGTCTATTTTTGTAAATAAAGAAGGGGATTTGGATTAAATAATCTCTAAGGTTCTTTCCATGTTTTTAATCCTCACCTGAGGATATGTATTTTCATTGATTTTTAAAGAGACATGAAGGGATAGGGAGAGATAGGGAGAGGTAGAGGGTGGGGGGGGGAGGGAGAGAGAGAGAAGAGAGAGACATTGAATGGTTGTCTCCCTTAAATACCCTGACCAGGGATTGAATCTGCAACCCTTTGGTGCACAGGATGATGCTCCAACCAACTGAACCATACTTGGTAGGGTGGTTCTTTCCAAATTTTAAGAATTAAATTTTAATTCAAATAGAAAATCATTTATACAGTTTTAAATGGAGAAAAAATGTTTGAAGTATAAAGTCAAGATAACCCACCCACATATTTTATGTTTAAAAATATGCACTGATTTATATACCAAAGACATGTTAAACAAACTATACCTGTAGAAGAGATCTCATTTTTATGTCTATCAATTTCATGACATTTCACACATATTCTGTTCATATTCATTCTAAAACTCAGGAACAAAACAAAACAAAATCATCTGTTAGATACCGAGGAGATAATATATACTAATGGGGTGCCCCTGACCCAATAACAACCATACTCCTATGTTTCTCAAGCATTTTGGATCTAGAACATGTTCTTTGATGAGTATTGGTGTAGAGCTATTTTAAAGTGATTTTTATCTTCTCATTAAATGACCTCTGCACAATGACCTCTAGCTTTCAAGGTCTGACAAAAGTCTAGAACTTATTCCAGATACCCCTGATTGCTATTAAAGTTATGATACTCTAAAGTTAAGGGTGCCTCTAATTAGGAGCTTTTAGCTTTCCTCAGGGTAGTATTCTAGACACCAGGTCCATCCTATCCCCTTTCCCATTTATCCCTAGTGATATAAGTTTTTAGATTAAGAGGAAAATATTTTGTTCACTGATTATTCTCTGATGTATGCTACAGATAAAACTCCCCAAACAGAAACATATCCAACTTCTGAGCTGAGATTTGTATAAACAAATCATTTTTTTCCACTTCTGACTCTGCAGTTGCACTTTTACTTTAATTACTGACTTCTGATTTCTTTATCACACCCTACATGTAGTCCCTGATCATTATCATTTCCTTTCTGTTTTATTACCCAGCAGCTACTATTTATGATATACTAGAGGCCCAGTGCACAAAATTTTTGCACTGGGGGGGTTGTCCCTCAGCCCAGCCTGTACCCTCTCCAATCTGGGACCCCTCAGGAGATGTCCAACTGCTGGTTATCCCTCTCACAATCTGGGACTGCTGGCTCCTAACTGCTCGCCTGTCTGCCTGCCTGATTGCCCCTAACCACTTCTGCCTGCCAGCCTGATCACACCCTAATCGCTCCCCTGACAGCCTGATTAACACCTAACTGCTCCCCTGCCAGGCCTGGTCCCCCCAACTGCCCTCTCCTGCAAGCCTGATCGCCCTCAACGGATCTCCTCTGCAAGCCTGATTTCTCCCAACTGCCCTCCTCTGACAGCCAATTTGGTTCAGATTGGTCGGTTTCTATGCCAGTCAGCATCAAAAGCTCCACCTCCCAGGCAGCCATTGGCTCCTCACAGTTGACCCAGATTTGGTTCTGATTGGTCACTTTCTATGCCAGTCAGCATCTCTGGGCCTATCAATAAGGCCTGATCAGAAAGGCAGAGCTAATCAGCAGCCCTGGTGGAGGCCTGGAGAGAAATGGAGGTGTAGCTGCTGACCAGGCCCAGACTAAAGAGGCAAGTGCTGATCAACAGCTGTCACAGAGGCTACAGATCAGACACTGCTTCTCTCTTCAAGCCTTTCTCTGGGCCTGATTCACAGCCCCTCAGCAGTCAGCGCTGGGTCGCCACAGCAACCCAACACTGACTCCAGGACTGACTTCCGGTTGGTCGAGCCTCCCAGTCATTGTGGATGTGACTGACCCAGGGTTTTTATATATTAGAATACTAGAGGCCAAGTGCACAAAATTTGTGCACTGTGGGGGTGTCCCTCAGCCCACTGTACTCTCTCCAATCTGAGACCCCTCAGGGGATGTCCCTCTCACAATCTGAGACTGCTGCCTCCCAATCACTTGCATGCCTGCCTGCCTGATTGCCCCTAACTGCTTCTGACTGCCAGCCTGATGACCCCCTAACCACTCCCCTGCCAGCCTGATCGATGCCTAACTGCTCCCCTGCCAGCCTGATTGCCCCCAACTGCCTTCCCCTGCTGGCCTGGTCAACCCTAACTGCCCTCCCTTGCAGGCCTGGTCCCCCCAACTGCCCTCTCTCCCCTGCAGGCCTGGTCCCCCCCAACTGCCCTCCCTTGCTGGCCCGGTCACCCCTAACTGCCCTTCCCTGCTGGCCTGATCACCCACAACTGCCCTCCCCTGCCGGCCATCTTGTGGTGGCCATCTTGTGTGAGGGTGTGATGGTCAATTTGCATATTACCTCTTTATTATATAGGGTTATGGTACCCTGAAGAGTTACATAGGAAAGTGAATGCCCTGGTTACCCTTGAATTTGAAGCTTTATTCAAACTGCTGCCTAGTCTCTTGACCTGTCAACAGTCAGGGGTGGATCAACAGGAATTCTCTTCACTATAAATCAGGGGAAATCCACTGATGAAATTCATTTCCAGCCACACAAAGTTCAAAGGCTCTGGCTTGAGTAGTGTTATGTGTTTATTAAGGAACCTGTGGATCTGATGAGGGTGAAAAGATTGGTGCAGTATGGCTCAGATGCAAGTCATTGAGTATAATTGATTTTTGATGGCTGGCTACCTGCCACCAGATGTTCATCAATTAGGTAAGTTTTAAAAACCTTCACAGTTGCTTATTTAATGATCACTATCCAGAGGTTGACATCTTATGTTTCATTACATAAGATGTCATCTCTGTGTGGTGTGACCCTACATTCAGTTTGCTCTCAACCAGACATAATGTATGCCTTTAATTCTTAATAGCAGCCCCTTTCTTTCTGTTGAAATGTCTCAGTTTGGACAATAAATCACAAGGGCATTCTTCCTATTTATCATGCTGTTCCATGCACTGTACAAAGTTAAGTTAGACATAGCTCTCACCCTATAGTAGCAAATCAGATTGATATACACAAAATAGATATTTATACCTGAATATCATTAAATTTGATATTAGAGCTGGAAGGAACTTTTATTTATTTTAAAAAATTCTTTATTCTTTAAAGTATTACATAAGTCTCTCCCCCCCGCCCCCGATTGACTTATCCCCAGTTGCTCCCACCCCCAGCACATGCCCTCACCCCATACTGTCTATGTCTATTGGTTATGCTCATATGCATGCGTCCAAGTCCTCCCCCTCCCCACCTCCCCGCTTAAGTTGGATAGTTTGTTCCATGCTTCTATGACTCTGGATCTATTTTTGTTCATTATGTTCCTCAATGAGTAAGATCATGAGATATTTATCTTTCTCCAACTGGCTTATTTCACTTAGCATAATGTTCTCCAGGTCCATCCATGCTGTTGCTGGAAGAGTTCCTGGAAGGAACTTTGGATGCTTCTTTAGAACTAGTTAATAAATTGATTAGTTTATTTTTTACCAACTTACTGCTTCTCCTGCACCTATTTGCAAAGTATCATCCCAATTTCCTTCCTTCATTCTTCTAGCTGGGCTAGCTTATTTCTTTATCTTACAGGTGAAGCTTATGTCCAGAGAGAAGTCTTTTCTTTGAATCAATGTCTTCCTGATACTCAGGTGATTTAATGACCTTCTTGGTTTTGATAGAAAAATACACAAGTACTTTTCAGCAAAAAAAGCAATTCTTCTAAAATATTTTGTAAGATAATCTTATGCGTGCAAGGAGGAACACAGTACTATTATAAAATAATTTTCTGCCATTAGTCATGTCATGTTATGAGTATTATAATATTTTTATTAACATATCTTTTTTAATATTAAAATTCTTCATGTTGTTACATAGTGCTATTTTAGATAATTGCCTACTGGATGATCTTGATTAGCACTGACATAGCCCATATCTACTGATACCCAGGAAACATCTGCTGCTGGCTATAAACTCCAATATTTATTTACACTATTTCTAACTCTTTTTATATTTAATTTTGATTTTTATCAAAGTCATAGATGTAGAGGATTTTGTGGTTTTTTTTAAATTAGCATATAGTTCTTGCATCTATAATGAACTTCAACTGTCCCATTCCCCAGTGGCAATAATTTTCAAATGCTTTATTTATCTTTGTAGTTACCTGCATATATCTAAAAGTGTATTTATTTGCTACTTCTTGATTTTTCAGTTTTAGTTTTCTTTCTGTTTCAGGTTTACAACAGCCATCTACTGCTAACACACTTTCCCTTCCTTTATTATTCTAATATAGCACACTTTTGGTTAATTAAATAATTGATATTTGCATTGCTATAAATAGTAAATGTTGCTAAAAATAGTAAATGTTGCATTGCTATGTAGTATATTATGGTCATATTTTCTTTTATATACAACCTTTTTGTAACTTGGAAATGCAACTACCTATTTTCCTGTTGTTGTTTAGTTGTTGTTGTTTTTTTTGTGTGTGTATGTTCATTTATCTGACAGCTCCAACTTGCTTCCAAATATGTAACTCTCAAATATCAAGTAAGATATTGATTAATGAAATTATATAGGTTTTAAATGTACAATTCTATAACACATCATCAGTACATGATCACCACCCAAAGTCAAGACTTTCTATCACAACTTTCTCCCCTTTACCCTCTTCTAAATGCCCCTTCCTCCTGTTTCTCTTTGGTAGTCAACATACTGTTGTCTGTTTGTTTTTGTTTTTATTTTGCTTAATCCCTTTGCCTTTTTTTCCCCAGCCCCCCAGAACCCGTCCCCTCTGACAGTTGTCAGTTTATTCTCTGTATCTATGAGTCTTTTTCTATTTTTTTTCTTATTCATTTGGTTCATTACATTCCACATATAAGTAAAATCATATGGTATTTGACTTATACGACTGGTTTGTTTCACTTAGCATAATACTCTCCAGGTATATCTATGCTGTTGCAACGGATAAGATTTTCCCCCGAGTAGTATTCCATTGTGTAAATGTACCACAGTTTTTTTATCCACTCATCTACTGTTGGTCACTTGGGCTGCTTCCACATGGCACTACAATGAACATAGGGGTACCTATAATCTTTCCAATCAGTGTTTCAGGTTTCTACTAATATATTTCCAGTGTAGCTCCACTTTCACTTTTTTGAGGAAACTCCATACTACTTTCCACAGTGGCTGCAGCAATCTGTATTCCCACCAGCAGTGTATTAGGATTCCCTTTTCTCCATATTCTCACCAACATTGTTGTTTGTTGATTTATTGATAATAGTCATTCTGACAGATGTGGTTTTAATTTGTCTTTCTCTGATGATTAATGATATTGAGTATCTTTTCATATGTCTATTGGCCATCTGTATGTCCTTTTTGGAGAAGTGTCTATTCAGATCATTTTCTAACACTTTAAATTGCATTATTTGTGTGTGTGTGTGTGTGTTGAGTTCTATAAATTCTCTATTTATCTTGGATATTAACTCCTTATTAGATATGTTATTGGCAATATGTTCTCCCATTCAATAAGTTATCTTTTCATTTTGTTGAGGTTTCCTTTGCTGTGTAAAAACTTTGTAGTTTGATGTGCCATATTGTAGTGCCATTTGTTCATCTTTTGTTTCCCTTGCCCAAGGAGATATATCAGAAAAGTACTGCTATGCGAAATGTCCAATATTTTAATGTCTATGTTTTCTTCAAGGAATTTTATGGTTTCAAGTCTTACATTTTAGTTTTTAATCCATTTTGGGTTTATTGTTGAAACATCAGGTAATTTGTAAATTTCTTTTTATTTTCTTTGAAATAGCTACATAGGGACTTGGTCCTCAAAGTCTAATCTGTAGCTTCATGAATAAAGCAAGGCAAAATTATCTTAGATTAATGGAGGGCAGAAGTCTGAAATAGGCCTCACTGGGGTAAAAACGAGTTGCCAGCAGCCTGCATTCTTTCTGGAGACTGGAAGGAAGAATCTCTTGCCTTGTCTTTTCACTCCCTTTCTTTGTTTGGCTGTTCTCTTCATCTTCAGAACCAGCAGTGGCCAGTTTAGTCTTTCTCATGTGATATTAGTCTGACAATGTCTCTTCTGCCTCCCAATTCTACATTACAGACTTTTGTAATTACTGTGGCCCAGCCCTGCTAATCCAGAATAATCTCTTTATTGTAAGGTCAGTTGATTAGCAATCTTAGTTGATTTTGCTATGTAAACTAACATATTTACAGAACCTAGGGGAGTAGGACATCTTTGGGGAACCATTATTCTTTCTATCACAAGCTCCTGTCCAATAAGGCTATTGAACATTCAACTTCCTCTTTAACATTTCCACTTAGATATCTAATTGGCATCTCAAAACAAATTTAAATTCAAACTCTTGATTTCCATATTCCATATTCCTTTATTATTCCAAATCTCAGCATTGAGGCAAGTCAAACTTTTTAATTGCCAAAACAAATTATTGATGTCTAGCTATTCTTATATCCACATCAAATCCATTAGCAAGTTATGTTTACTTAATTTTTAAAATATATCTAGAATCCAACACTTTTTCTCACCTTGCTTCATACGTCCAGTTGCCTGAATGGTTCTTAAAATACCATGGCTTAATAAGTATTTCATCAATGAGATAATAAATGGATGTAGCATTTCCCAATGACATACCTTATATTTAAATCTTTTTCACTGGTTTATACTCTTCTATTTTTTAAATTTCATTTAACTTTTAATTCAGATAATAATTTTATTGGTATATATTATATATATTTATAAGTATTTGCTCTTGATATAAACTAAAGAATATATTGTTTAGTCAGGATTGTTACTTGAAAACAAGAGAAATTATTAATGTAAGCAGTCAATAAATTTATTGTAAATACATGTGGGCAAAAAAATTAATAATCAGCAGGCAGTTTTGAATAGCAGATCCTCATAATAAGTAGGAGTCAGAGCAGCTACCTTACCCACCCTGCAACCCTATGATACAAATTAAGGGTTTGGGCATTGTTTTCTCTTTCTTCTTTTTATATTTATAATTTTATGATTTCTAGAATGTTCTTCCTAGCAATATTACTTTTATATAGCAATCATTCTTAATCGATCCCATTATTAAATTAGAGGAAAACATGATCAACTGTAAAATAACACAGAAGGTAAATATATATGATTTAGATTTACTGAAACTTCTGTTTAATATTCTTTTATCCTCATAAATGTCTATGATGTTATAACCCTTTGTTTTACATTTCTTCTTACATATAAGTTGTGTTGATTACAAAGAGAAGCTAAACATTACATTTGATATTTTTGTATTTTAATTACCTAAATATTAAATGTTTTTGTTTTTATTGAATTTATTGGGGTGATATTGGTTAATAAAATAAGTTTCAAGTGTACAATTCTATAATACATCATTTGTATACAGTATTGTGTGTTCACCATCCCAAGTCAAGTTTCCTTTGTCACCATTTTTCCCTGCTTTGTCTTCTTCTGCCCACCTTGCCACCTTTTCCTCTGGTTATCACCTTATTGTTGTCTGTGTCTATGAGTTTTTTTTGCTTAATCCCTTCACCTTTTTTACACATCTCCCCAACACTCGCCTGTGACAGCTGTCAGTCTGTTTTCTGTATCCATGAGCCTGTTTCCACTTTGTTATTTTGTTTACAAGACTCTACATATAAGTGAAATCATATGGTATTTGTCTTTCTATGACTGTCTTATTTCACTTAGCATAATACTCTCCAGGTTCACCCATGTTGTCACAAAATGTAAGATTAAAAAAATAATAATAAGATTCCCTATATTCAGATAATTCTTGTTGAATAAGTAGAAAACCAAATGATAAGATATGGTCCTTAATTCTTCTTTGCATTTGAAATGTCCTTTATATTAGATTACATTTACTCTAAATGGCCACAGTGCTGCTCCATCCTAGTTTGTAATGCATGTGACTCACTCAGTTTACAGTATATTAGTGGGTCAAACAGTGGTGACTAATAAAACTAATAAGACGTCCTCTATTAGAGCGAAGAAATCCTTTTTCAGTACTTCAACCACTCAGCTTATATGGCCTCATTGTCAAGATTATGCCTTTCATCTATGGAAACCAATCCCTTTCATATACAATTTCAGCAAGAAGCAGTATTGACTTGTCTAACAATAAAAAGTAGAATTAGGCCTCCAACACAGCATTTCTAATTTGCGTAAAACCTCTCTAACCTATTTCTTTTATGGCAGCCTACAACTGAAAGGTTATATTTTGTTCCATGCACCACTAATTACTCCAAAATCACTATATAGATTTATGCAATATTGTTCAGTTTTTTATACAGATAATTAAAACAAGTTATATGCAAGATATATCAATAGGAAAATGCTATTGAAATCATTAGAAAAACTGACCAAGCACAATGGATTTCTTTTACATAATATCATATGATGTAATAATTTAATATAGTTTCTGAGAGCCACTGTCTTAATAAAAATCATCCCAAGGGTAACACATAAGACATACTTTTATCACACATTTTAATTGAGGCTTCTAAATTACATGATGTAGAATTTTAAGAGAAAACCTTTTTTTCAAATATACTTTTATTGATTTCAGAGAGGAAGGGAGAGGGAGAGAGAGATAGGAACATCAGTGATGAGAGAGAATCATCATTCGGCTGCCTCCCGCACACCCCGTACTGGGGATCGAGCCTGCAACCTGGGCATGTGCCCTGACCAGGAATCAAAAGGTGACCTTCTGGTTCATAGGTTGATGCTCAACCACTAAGCCACACCAGACGGTCAAGAGAAAACTTTTAATCATCAGAAAGATTATTATGAATAGGCTTAATACTTTACCTAAAATTGGGTAAACCAATCTGAAACTTAATTATTTAAAAAATACTAGAAGTATTTCTCATTTTAAATTCAGAGTACAGGTTGTTCCCTGACCATGTTTGATCCTTGTCACATAAATACATGCCTCTCTTGTGTACCTGAGCATTTTAACTCCACTTTTGAAAAAAATAAAAACCTGTGTGGCTTCTGTAGCTCATATGTCTCTGATTTCCTTAAATGACTCTTAGGAGGAAAAATTCAGGGCAGTGCTATTTCTCCATTTCTTTGCAAAGGTGGCATGTAAATGATTTGTGACCACCGTGGATAAGCCTTTCCATAGTTGTTTAATAAAGAGCAGCACAGCTCCACCAGTGTAACACAGAATGACATTGCCTCGGGTCACTTCAGGGCATGTCACATCACGTAACACAACATAACCTGATGTAACCTGATCCAACAGGTCAGGTGCCTGTTGCCTATTTGTAGGAAATAGGTTTTATTTCTTCTCCAGAAGAGAGGCCATGTCACCAAGTGTAGCAAAATGTCAATTCTAGCTCTGGGTGCAAGGAATACCAATAGGAATAATTTCCTTCCCAATTATAGTGGACTCTGTTTAGCATTGAGTTACTTAAAGTGCATGACATGAACAAGAATGTAGTTGTGATTATTGAAATCAAGTTGAAGAAAATCTGCCTTAATTAGAACAAATTTGAGAGAGGACAAAAGTTGTAGTAGAGACAGAATGCCATATATTTTTTTTAAATGGCAATAACAGCAGGAGAGAGAGGAGATAAAAAAAAAGATTTATGAAACAAGTAGTAGTTATAACCTTATATTATTTAATATAAGATAATTTTATTTTCTAAGAAACAAATAGATGACCAAGCAAGTGCATCTTTTTAAATTACTACTTTTCAAGGTAATGAATTAGAAAGTTATTTGTCTAGCATTTTCACAAGTCCTCCCCCAGGCAGTGGGGCCAGGATTTGGTGGCTGGTGCTGGGAAAAAAAAAAAAAAAAACCTTGATTGAATCATTGCCCTAGGACTGTGCCAGTGGCTGCTGTCACTCAATGACATACTGAGTATGTTCGATGGCATCTTATTCAACATTGTGCCTTTCTCCTGTTGCTCTAAACTTGGGTCCGCTTTCTTTTCATCCTTTGACATACAGAGAACAATAAAAAAATGTTAGTTGTATTGCTTCATTCTTGAATTGGTCAATGCAGTTATCCATGGCACGGGGTGCATTTAGTATGTAAAAGAGACATGATACCCACTGCCTACCTTCAGAAGGCTTAGCTGAATAAATAAACAAAACAGGTGTACATTGCACACCTCAGACTGAGTAAATGCAAAACTCCAGGCTCTTACCTGGATATCCTAGACAAGGTAAAGAAAGAAAAGAACATTGCCTATAGTAAAAACAAAACAAAACAAAAACCAAAAATAAAAACCAAAAAACAAAAAAGGCCTCAGGGATTTTAATTTACTATTATCTGCTTTGTGTTTAATTTTGTAATCTCACAAGGAAATCCAAGTCTATCAAATGGTTAAAAATGCATGTAGATCACTAGGTGTGGTGAACTTTAAAAACATCTAATTTGAGTTTATTTGTAAAGGGCATGTCTTCTTACGATATTTCTTGGGCAAATAAAATAATGATTTATGAATAAAACTATAGGATTTATCACTAGAAGATCTGAAACAAAAGAAAATTTATAAAGCAGTACTATAAAAATTCATATTTAAAAAGTTAAAACATGTTGACCTAGCAAGAGGGTCATCCAAATAACCAGTTCTCTTTAATCATTTACTTGAATGAATCCCATCTTATTTGGTTGTGATCTGTTAGATGTCAAGGGAGAAGAATTGAAAAAAAAAGAACAGCTTAAGAAAGATATGAATCAGATTTAGTGGAAGATAAAAATTTTATATTTGTGTTAACTCAAGGGGTGATACTCTTTCTGGATCTAGATATGGAAACAAAAAGATATACAAGTGGTAAAAATGGTGAAAGCAGGCATTTACTAGTATATTTTTACAAAGTAGATTTGCTCTTCCATCAGTAATCCTATAGATTGTTTTCAGATAAAAAATGGAGATAATTATTATGCTTACTAGTATGTTGTCATCAAATATGAATCATTTCAGAATTATTCATCACTTCTAATTATTTGTCCCATTATTCTCAAATTTCCTCCATTAGTTCATGTAATCAAGATTTGACTATGCATATATTATAGGCAAAGGACTATAATAAAATAATATGTGCATCAAGAATGAACCATTAAACATAATGTCAGAATTCAGTTCATAATTTCATTTCAAAGGACAGTTGACTTTCAACTTAAATAAAATTTGTGCCTCCAATACAAGTGTATAATTTGCTAATAGCTAAATATAAAATATTTGAGGTCTAAGATATAGTTGATATACAGACAGGCTTCCTTGCCTTGTAATAAAAACTAAAAGCTTTATTTCAAACAAGTACATTTTTATAGTTGGAAAAACAAAAATTTTCCAATGTAATGGAATGTTGAAGTTATTAGTTATCTGTTAATTCATCTATATTTTCCAGTCTTCCCAACTATGTCTACAATTTTAACCAATTACATGTCAACTTTGTGGATTTCTCTCTCTCTTATCTCTCTCTCTCTCTCTCTCTCTCTCTCTCTCTCTCTCTCTCTCTCTCTCTCTCTCTCTCTCTCTCTCTCTCTCTCTCTCTCTCTCTCTCTCTCTCTCTCTCTCTCTCTCTCTGTGTGTGTGTGTGTGTGTGTTTCTCTCTCTCATTCTTTCTTCCTTGCCTCTTCTCTATTTCCTTCTTCCAAAAATGCCCACAGAGGGAGGTGAATGAAAACAATAGTTGGGATGGGACTCTTTCAGGACATCCAGAGTCATATGACTGTCTAACTCTCTACTGTCATCAGATTTGGCATCTCACACATTAGCATGACAAATTAAAAAGCTAGATGGAACTATAAAATGGGATCTCCTGGAACTGAACTAATTATTAATGGTTGGAAAAGAGAACAAACCCATGCTTATACAATGATAAAACTAATAAGACAGGAATTCTAGTTCCTCCAACTCCACTGCCCTCAGGTGAACTAAGAGGATAAATTGCATATTTTCTTCTAAATCTTATAAAAAAACACTTTACACAGACACAGTAAAGCAATGGGAAAATGGGGTTGGATTGTTTTATTGGTATTTGGCTTGGAACTTAGCTCACAAAGTAAGTTTGCTACATAAAGATTTTTCAGTTTTGTACTCAAAAGTCTGCAGGATTTGCTGTACAAGGAAGTCAGTTTGAAAACAAAACCGTTTTTCTGCTTATGGATGTAATGATGAACATATGGTCAACACCTGGAATTTATAGAGACCTTTACCTAATAAAACCTTTTGAGATATTTCAAGAATGACAACAAAGTGATGGCATGGAGCAAAACTGCCAAAGGTAATCTTCTTCACTTTCTGGTTCTTTTAAAGCAGAAAACATAAAACTAAGAACCACTGCCTCTCAAATGATTATGAAATGTGCATTAAAGAGGTGGGAACCCCAGTTCCCTGACAAAGGTGCCATTATATCATGATTGTGAATGTCTTTCTGGATTGTCTGAGAAAAAACAGGTTTATGAAGAAGATGACTGACTGGTAAGCACACTCTTTAAAAGTAAGTAAGACAGAGTGCAAGATCAAATTCAAAGTATAAGAGTTACTTACAATGTTTTTAATAGTATAGTGGAATGCATACTTAAGTGATATAAACAGATATAATATTGACTTGCAATTTTATAAAAATGGATTAAATTTAGCTGACACTTAGAAAAATGTCATTTGCAAGGTGTCTCTAAGCTCAACATAGATATTAAAACTGAAATTTCTAATCATAAAAAGAAAAATCATGAGATCCAGACTGAAAAAAATTATTGTTATGGCATTAGGATAAGATAGCTTAATATTTAAATAATATAAATATGTATGTAAATTTAAATTATGTAAATAATATAGCCAAAATATACCTCACATTTGCACTAATGCTTTGCAAATAAGATTTGTTTTATAAGATAATCACAAAATCAGAATTCACCCCAATCCCAAACCTCTATTTACTTCAATTTGGACCTCAGCAGCTTAAATGTCAACACCAAAATCCACTATTGTTTTTTGTTGTTTTTTTTTAATTCTTTTTCAATTACACTCTATGGTCAATGCTATTTTTTAATGTTTTTATTGATTTTTTTTTAAATAAAGATAGAGAGGAAGGAAGAAGAAGAAAGAAAGAAACATTGATGTGAGAGAGAAACATCCATAGGCTGCCTCCTTTATCCACTCCCCCTGGGATTAGAACACACAATCCGGGCATGTACCCTGACCAGAAATCTGAACTAGCAACCTTCTGGTGCATGGGATGATGCTCAACCAAGAGAGCCATACTGGCCACCGCTGCTCAACATTATTTTGTAGCAGTTTCAGGTGCACAGCACAGTGGCCAGATAATCCAACACCCTTCAATGTGTCCCCCTCCAGTGTCTCAACTACCCTCCTGACACCATACATATTTATTAAAATACTAGAGGCCTGGTTCATGAAAATTCACTGTGGGGGGGAGGGGGGCGGTCCCTCAGCCCAGCCTGCCCCCTCTCACAGTCCAGGAGCCCTCAGGGGCAGGAGGCAACCCATCGATCAGGGGAAGGCGACACCCTCATCACACCTCTGCTGCCATTGCCGACAGTGCAAGCCTCAGCCGGCCCTGGTTACCTGAGTCTTGAGCAGCCCTGGGCAGCTGGGCAGCCACCATCTAAGGCTTTCCTGCACCTCAGGCCGGCCCTAGCGGCCAGGCAGCCACCGTCCGAGGCTTGCCTGCACTCCAGGCCAGCCCTGGACAGCTGGGGGGCTGAGGGGACTGGGAGACTCTGGAGGCAGGAGCATGAAATGGCCAGACCTGCCTGAGGGTGGGCCTGGCAGTGCCACATGCCTGCCGCCCCGGGGAGCCTGAAGGGACTGAGCGCCACCATCTTGTGGCTGTGGGCGCCACAATCTTTGAGGGCGTGACAGTTAATTAGCATATTCCCTCTTAATTAGATAGGATTATTGACTATAGCCTTATGCTGCACTTTACATCCCCAGGACCTTACTGTGAGTAACAATTAATAGATCTTAACCCCTTCACCTTTTTCACCCAACCATTCAACCTCCCTCTTCGCTGGCAACCATCAGTCTGTTCACTGCATCATGAGTCCATTTCTATTTCATTTGTTCATTTATTTTGCTCTTTAGCTTCTACATATAAGTGAAATCATATGGTATTTGTCTTTCTCTGTCTGAGTCATTTAATTGAGCATAATTCCCTCTAGATCTCTCCAGGCTGTCACAAATGGTAAGATTTCATTATTTTTATCATGGCTGAGTAATATTCCATTGTATATACCATATGTACCACTTCTTTACCCAATTGTCTATTGATAGGACTTGGGTTAATTTAAAATCTGCCTATTTTAAACAACACTGCAGTGAACATAGGGATGCATATATTCTTTTGAATTACTGTTTTGCATTTCTTTGGATATGGTATACCCAGGAGTTCAATCACTGGGTCATAAAGGAGTTGTATTTTAAAATTTTTGAGGGTCTTCATACTGTTTTCCTTAGTGGTTACACCAATCTGAGGTCCTACCAACAGTGCACAAGGATTTCCATTTCTCCACATCTTCAAAAACACTTGTTTGTTGATTTAGTGATGACAGCCTTTCTGATAGGTGTGAAGTGATATCTAACTATGGTTTTAATTTGCATTTCTCTAATAATTTGTGACATTAATCATGTTTCATATGTCTATTGGCAATCTGTATGTCTTCTTTGGAGAAGTGTCATTTCAGGTCCCCTTACTGGGAATGTTCCCGCAACCAAGGTACATGCCCTTGACCGGAATCAAACCTGGGACCCTTCAGTCCGCAGGCTGATGCTCTATCCACTGAGCCAAACCAGTTAGGGCATCATTTTTTAATTGGATTGTTCAGTATCTTGGTGTTGAGTTGTGTGAGTTCTTTATAAATTTTGGATATTACCCTCTTATCAGAAGTATGATTAGCAAACATGTTCTCCTATTCAGTAGGTGATCTTTTCATTTTGTTGATGGTTTTCTTTGCTGTGCCATCACTTTATAGTTTGATATAGTCCAAATTGTTTCTTTCTCTTTTCATCTCCCTTGCCCAAGAAGATATAGCAGAAAACATATTGCTATGAGAGCTGTCAGGGATTTTTACTGGTTAAGTTTTCTTCTAGGAGTATTATGGTTTTGAATTTTACACTTAAGTCTTTAATCTATTTTGAGTTTATTCTTGTATATGATGTAAGAAGATGTCTAGTGTCATCTTTCTTGAATGTATCTGTCCAATTTTTGACACCATTTTTTGAATAAACTGTCCTTACTCCTTGTATGTTCTTACCTTCTTTGTCAAAGATTAATTGAACATATAGGAATGAGCTCTTTATTGTGTTCAATTGATCTGTATGCATGTTTCTATGCCAGGGCCATGCTATACCCTTGTGTAATATTTTTATGACTTAGCATGATGGTTCTCACTTTGTTCTGCTTTCTCAAGATAGCTATTCAGGGTGTTTTGAGGTTCTATATAAAATTTTGGGATATTTGTTCTAGTTCTGTGAAATGTGCCGTTGATATTTTGATAGGAATTGTATTGAATCTTTAAATTGCTTTGGGTAGTATGATCATTTTAACAATGTTAATTCTCCCTTATCATTAGCACTGTAGATGCTTTTATTTATTTGTATCTTCTTCAACTTCTTTCTTCACTGTCTTATAATGTTCAGAGTACAGGTCTTTTACCTCCTTGGTATTTATTTTTAGGTATGTTTTTTTTTTTTATGCAATTGTGAATGGAATTGTTTTCTTAGGTTCTCTTTCTGATAGTTCATTATTGGTGTATAAAAATTCAACCAATTTCTGAATTTATTCTGTATCCTGTATTCTACTGAATTCACTTATAAGTTCTAGTGGTATTTTGGTGGAATCTTTAGGTTTCTCTATATAAAGTATAATGTTATCTGACACTGATACATAAAACTGAAAATAATGACAGTTTTACTAATTCCCTTCCAATTTGGGTGCCTTTTATTTCTTTCTCTTGTCTGATTACTGTGGTGAGGGCTTTCAATAATTTGTTGAAAAAGAGTGGTGAAAGTGGACATGTTTGTTTTGTTCCTGATCTGAAGGAAAATGCTTGTAGTTTCCCCCATTGAGTATAATGTTAGCTGTAGGTTTATTATACATGACCTTTATTTTATTGAGGTATGCTCCTCCCTATTTCCAATTTTCTTATAATTTTTACAATATATTAGTGCTGGATTTTGCCAAATGCTTTATATGTTGATATTATCACATGCTTTTTATTTTTCATTTTTTATGTGGTCTATCACATTAATTGAGTTGCAGATATTGTACCAACCTTGCATACAGGGAATAAATCCCACTTGATCATGGTGTACGATCTTTTTAATGTATGGATGGATTCAGTTTGCCAATATTTTGTCCAGGATTTGTACATCTGTGCTCATCAGGATATTGGCCTATACTTTTCTTTATTTGTAAAGTTTATCTGGTTTTAGAAATGAAAACATGCTGGCCTTTGTAAAATGAGCTTGGGCATATTTCCTTCTCTTGCTTTTAAAAAATAAATTAAGAAGGATGGCATTAGTTATTCTTTGAATGTTTGGTAAAATTCACCTGTAAAACCATCTATTTCAGGACTTTTGTATTTTAGATGTTTTTGTTTTTTTTTATTACTTCTATGATTTTGTTGGTTGTAACGGTTCTGTTCAGATTTTCTGTTTCTTTTTTTCTTAATCTTGGAAGTTTGTATATTCTATGAATTTATTAATTTATCCAGGTCATCTAGATATTGGCATACAATTATTCATAATATTTTCTTATAATCCTTTGTGTTTCTGTAGTGTCAGTTGTTACTTCTCTTTCATTCCTGATTTTATTTATTTGGGTCTTCTCTCTTTTTTCTTGATTGATTTGGTTAATAGATAAATAATCTTGTTTATCATTTCAAAATTCCAGGTCTTGGTTTCATTATCTTTTATGTATTTTTTAGACTTTCTTTTGTTTATTTTCCTTCTGATCTTTATTATTTCCACCTTTCTACTCAGTTCAGGCTTTGTGGGTTCTTCACTTTCTGTTTGTTTTAGGTGTAATATTAAATTGTTTGTTTGAGAATTTTATTGTTTCTTGAGGTAGGCCTGTAATACTCTAAGTTTCCCTTTTAGGAAAGCTTACCCTGTGCCCCAGAGATTTTGGGTTGTTACGTGTTTACTTTTACTTGTTTCAAGGTATTCTTTCACTTCTTCCTTAATTTTATTGTTACCAACTTATTGTTTGGTATCCTTTTTATTTAGCCTTTAAGTCTTTGTGTGTTTTTCAGACTTTTTTGTAAGTGGTTTCTAGTTTAATATCATTGTGTTCAGAATAGATGCCTGATATGATTTCAACCTCTTTAAACTTATTTAGACTTGTTTTGTTGCCTCACATGTGGTCGTCTATCCTAGAAAAATGTTCCATGTGCACTGAAAAAATGTATATTCTGCTGCTTTGGGGTTAAATGCCTTGGAAATACTAATAAATCTTGTGGTCAATTGTGTCATTTTAAGATGTTGTTTCCGTGTTAATTTTCTTTCTGCAAGCTATATCCATTCATATTAATAGGATGTTAAAGTCCCCTCCTCTGACTGTATTGCTGTTAATGTCTCCCTTTATGTCCATTAATATTTGCTTTATATATTTAGGAGACCTATTTTGGGTGCATACATGTTTACAAGGGTGATATCCTATAGTTAGATTGATTCCTTTATCATTATGTAATATCCTTCTTTGTCTATTATTGTAGCCTTTATTTTCTTTCTTTATCATTTTTGTTGACACTACTACAGATATCCCTACTGTATTTTCCCTCCCTTTGCCAGCCTCCACCCAGCCTCCCGCACTGCCCCCACCCTCTGGCCAACACCACTACTTTTTGCAAGAGCATGAATGGGCCTGGAGATTATCACGCTAAGTGAAATAGCCTTTAATATAAAGTCTGCTTTGTCTGATACATGTAGTGCTACCCTAGCTTTTTAAAAATTTCCACATTCATGAAATATATTTTTTCCATTTCCTTACTGTCATTTTGTGTATATCTTTTGTTCTGCTGTGGGTCTCTTGTAGACAGCATATGTAAGGATTTTGGTTTTTTATCCATTTGGCTATCTTAGGTCTTTTGATTGGAGCATTTAAGCCATATACATTTAAAGTTATTATTTATAGGTACTTATGTATTGCCATTTTGTTATACATACTTAGGTGTGTATCTTTTTTTCCTTCTCCTTAAAGAATTCTCTTTAAAGTTTCTTGATGCCCTGGCCAGTGTGGCTTAGATGGTTTGGTGTCATTCTGTGCATTGAAAGGTGGCCAGTTTGCTTCCAGGTCTGGGCACATGCTGCGTTGTAGGCTCAATCCCTGGTGGGGGCATGCAAGACACAGCCGAATGATGTTCCACTGTCACATTGATGTTTCTCTCTCTTTCTCCCTCTTCCTTCCCTGCTCTCTAAAAATCAATAAAAATATTTCTAAAATAAATAAATATTACTTATAATACCTTTTTGGTGGTGATAAACTCTTTTTTTAATTATACAATCAATTACTTTTTAAAATTTTTTAATTAATTGATTTGAGAGAGAGAAAGAGAAAGAGACCGTTGCACCATTCATATATGCACCCATTAGTTGATTCCTATATGTTCCCTAACCATTGATCCAACCCACAATCTTGGCAGATAAGGACGATGCTGGAACCAACTGTGCTACCTTGCCAGGGCAAACTTCTTTTGTTGTCGTTGTCTGGGAAGCTCTTCATTTCGCCCTCAATTTTAAATGATGATCTTTCACAGTAATGTGGTCTTGCTTGTAGGAGTTTGCTTTTCATTACTTTGAATATTTTGTGCTGATCCCTTTTTGTCTGAAATATTTCTGTAAGAAATGAGCTGAGAGTTTTTTGGGAGCTTTCTCTTGCTGCTTTAAGATTCTTCCTCTGCATTTAACCTTTGCCATTTTGATTGTGTTGTGTCATGTGTCTTGGTATGGTCCTCTTTGGAGTCATCTTGTTTGGGATTCTCTGTACTTTCTGGCCTTTTATTTTCTTTTCACCATGTTACAGAAGTTTTCAGACATTATTTCTTCAAATATGTTCTAAATCCCTGGATCTCTCTCTTCTTCTGGTTCCTTTATGTTGTGTTTGTTGTTATGTTTGACGTTGTCCCAGAGGTTCCTTAGACTATTCTCATTTTCTTTTTTTTTTTTCTGCTCTCATTGGATGTTTTTGCTACCTTTGTTCCAAATTTCTGATTCAATCCTCTGCTTTATCTAATTTGTTGTGGATTCCTTTTAGCGTATTATTTATTTCAGATATTATATTCTTTTTTCTGACCAATTCTTTTTTAGTGTTTTTATGACTTTTTATGATTACCATTTTTTTGTTGAAGTTCTGAGTTCATCTATTCTTCCCATAAATTTTTATTTTAAAATATGTTTATTTTTTTATTATATGAGTTACATTGAGCACTTCAGAAAATATAATTACAATGATTTCAAAATGAAATTCCTGGATTAAATAAATATCCTCTATAATTACCTTCAATCAATATTTACAAATGTATGCAGACACTAACTCAGCTAACAAATAAAATAAGCAAAATAACTGTTGAAACTATAAATCTCAGGGATGAGGAGCATGCACGATGAGTTATGTAACTTTGCCATTGTGTTTTTTTAAATACATGATTCATATTGTTTTAATCAAATATATCTCTACTCCAAGAGTTAGACTTCTGATACTAAACCTTAAAGCTATCATCTTTGTTACCTTAAAAAAAATCAGTTTAATACAAAGATATTCAGAAAGAAAATTTCAAGACTGTATTAGAAGCTTTCACTACTTGTCCTACACTGGTGTACACAGATGTTCAGGTGAGGCTAAGAAGAGAGTTTCCTATTGAAGACATGATCAAAGAAACAGGTGAACTAGGCAGCCTATAAACTAGCTAGCCATCAAGAAGTTACCAATAAAGGACTCATATTAGTAACTACCCATGTTTAAAAAGCCTTAGCCAATGTTACAAAAACAAAACATTTAGAACATTAGTTATGAATGAAAACATAATTGATTTTTGCTTTCTATACATAATCATCTTTGAAATGCTAAAAATCAGCTCCAACTGCAGTTCTTTTGAGGAGCTGCAGGTGCACGTGAGATGATCTACTGCTTTGCCTTCTCAAAGTTCTCTTTGGAAGCAGTCGGATGGGCTTTATCGTCGGAGAATCCGGGGTCCAGTTTGCTGGGCAGACTTCCCCATGGACTTCCACCAACTGGGATGCTTTCACCAGGCGGAGGGTCTCTTCCACGCTCCGGCCCACTGGGAGGTCATTGCCACTCACGTGCTTGGTGACTCCCTTGGGGTCAATGATGAAGAGACCTCTTAGTGCAACACCAGGATCTTCTCGCAGCACACTGTAGTCTCGGGAAATCTGCTGAATCAAATCTGACAGCAGTGTGATGTTCATGTGGCCCAAACTGCTCTTCTTCCTCCGTGTGTTGCTCCAGGCGAGATGGCTAAAGTGGGAATCCACGGAAACTGCGCCAACTTCCAGTTCACAGCATGAAACTCATCGGCTTTGACACTGAAAGCAGTTAATTTCTGGAGGACACACAAAGGTGAAATCCAGAGGATGGAAGAAGAGCCCCAAATATTTCCCCTTAAAGTCATCAAGACTTAGTTCTTTGAACTCTCCTTCAACAAGGGCTGCACTCTTAAAATAGGCTGCATGCTGGCTGGTGGCAGGAGCATGGGGAACTGTAGGAGGAACTGGTGCTAAAGGCAAATTTTGCTAGACTGGAAGCAGACCACAGTACATCTGTCAAGCATGTTCTTCTTGAAGCAGCAGGACTGAGGGCTGCAGAGGCAGAGATGGGCAATCGTGGCCCAGAGCAACCTTCCCACTACAACTGCCATCTTCAGTGCAGACGGGAGCGGTGGGAAAGACCCCATAAATTTCTTGATCATCTTTATAGCCATTATTTAGAATTCTCTATCAATAGATTGCCTATATACATTTCATTTACTTTTTTGGGGGGAGGGGGCGAGGGGCGGATTGCTCCTGTTTTGTGTTTCTTTGTCTCCCCATTTTGGCTGCCTCTGTGCATTTGTTTTTGTGTTTTATGACGATCTGCTATGTCTCCAGTCCCGGTAGGGTGGCCTTATGTAATAAGTGTCCTTGGGGCTCAGTGATGCAGTCTCCCTGATCAACTTAGCTGGGTGCTCTAGGAATGTCCCTTGTGTAGGTTATGTGACTCCTCCTTTGCAGTTGATTTGTTTTTAATTTTTTTTATGTAATTAAAAACACTTATTATTTGTCAGCTTACAAAAGTAATACATGATTATTATAAAAATAAAGATGGAATAGAGACACTGCAAGTCCCCTATGTACTACTCCCTCTCTCCTTCCCAAGCCATAGTTACTATTAACAGTTCAATGTATTTTCCCCCTGGTTTTTTTCTTTTCTTTTCTTTTTTTTAAATTTAAGTTTTTATTGTTTTAAGTATTACAAATAGTAGTACATATGTCTCCTTTTTTCCCCCATTGACCTCCCCCCAACCTCCCCTACCCGCCAGTACATGCCTTCACCTGCCCGCCCTCTACCGCCCCCCCAGTGTCTTGTATCCATTGGTTGTGCTTATATGCATGCGTAAAAGTCCTTTGGTTGGTCTCTTACAGCCCCCCTCGCCCAACCTCCCCTGTCTTCCCAATGTAGTTTGACAGTCTGTTCAATGCTTCTTTGCCTCTGTATCTTTTTCCCACCATTTCTTTCCTTTAAAAAGTTTTGCCTTTGCAGACTAGAAATAAACATATAATAACAAAACAAAACAAAACAAAAAAATGTTTGAGTCCCAATTTCAATGTCCAACAGTTCTGAGTCCCTGTTTCAATGTCTAACAGTTCCTTATGTGTACATGTCAGCAATGATATCTGGATGGTGGGCACATGGTGGCAATGCAGGTCCGACCCTCTCTGGTTTGGTCCTAGGCAACCTGCAGCGGTGCACAGCTGCTGACTGCTTGCGTGGCAAGGCGTTGTCAGCGTTTTCCATCTCTGGACTGTTTTTTCCTCTTGTCTTCGTGGTTGAAGCACACTTGTCAATTCCTCTCTGTTGCATGAATCCACCTGGTCTTGGGGTTGTTTTCTGAAAATATACAAATATATTCTTGACCACAAGTTAATAAAGGAATCTTTTCTATATAATTGATTTGGGATCCTTTTTATTTTTGCCCAAACGATTTTCCTTTGTCTTATTTAGACACCATGTGTGTTTTTAATGGCCGTCTTGCTGTTAGCATTACAAATGAAAATTAATTTGGTAAAGTAAAAATTTTCTAGATGTAATTTACTTATTAACAGTATTACAGGTGTCCCATTAGTCCTCCCTCTCCCCCTTTCCATCCAGCCTCCACACCCAGCCCTTCACAACACTATTGTCTGTCTCCATGGATATGCATATATGTTTTTTAGTTAACACCCCCAACACACACACACACACACACACACACACACACACACACACACACACACATCTCACCTCTGACATCTTTGCATCCATACCTCTAAAACTATTTATCTTGTCACTTTTATTTTGTTCATTAGATCCAACAAATAAGTGAGAACATGGGATATTTATCTTTCTCTGTCTGGCCTATTTTGCTTAGCATAATAATCTCCAGATCCATCCATGCTAAGAATAAGAAATCATTCTTTTTAAAGCCACATAGTATGCCATGTGTAAATGGATCCACTCACTTACTAATGGACACTTGGGCTATTTCCTGATCTTAGCCATTGTTAACTAACACTGCTATGAACATAGGGTGCATATATTCTTTCTGATTGTTATTTTTTTATATTCTTAGGTGCTCCTATATTGGGTACATATACATTTATAAGGGTCATATCCTTTTGTTGGATTGATTTCTTTATTATTATACTAGAGGCTCGGTGCATGAAATTCGTGCACAGGGGTGGGGTTGTCCCTCAGCCCAGCCTGCACCCTCTCCAATCTGGGACCCCTTGAGGGATGTCCAACCACCCATTTAGGCCACCGGGATCGGGCCTAAACAGGCGGTTGGACATCCCTCTCACAATCCAGGACTGCTGGCTCCCAACTGCTCACCTGCCTCTGCCTGATTGCCCCTAACTGCTTCTGCCTGCCAGCATGATCACCCCCTAATCACTCCCCTGCCAGCCTGATTGATGCCTAACTGCTCCCCTTCCAGCCTGTTTGCCCCTAACTTCCCTCCCCTGCAGGCCTGACTCCCTCCAACTGCCCTCCTCTGCTGGCCTGGTCACTCCTTACTGCCCTCCCTGCTGGCCTGATCACTCACATCTGCCCTCCTCTGCAGGCCTGATTCCCCCCCCCCCCACTGCCCTACCCTGCAGGCCTGATCTCCCCCAACTGCCCTCCTGTGCCAGCCTGGTCACCCCCAACTGCCCTCCTTTGCTGGCCTGGTCACCCCCACCTGCCCACAACTGCCCTCCCCAGCAAGCCATCTTGTGGCAGCCATCTTGTGTCCACATGTGGGCAGCCATCTTTGACCACATGGGAGCGGTCATCTTTTGTTTTGGAGTGATGGTCAATTTGCATATTACTCTTTTATTAGATAGGACTAGAGGCCTGGTGCATGAATTTGTGCACATGTGGGGTCTGGCCAGCCTGCCCTGATGGGTGCCAATTGGGCCGAGCTGGCGGGGGGAAGGGGCCATGGGCAGTTGGCCAGCTGGCCCCACCACCAATCAGAGAGGGGGAGGGGGATCAGGGGCGGGGATGGCCAGGGGGAGGGTCTGCCGGCGGTTCAGGCTGATTGGTTGCCACAGTGCACATCATAGCCACCAATCGTTCCAGTTGTTCTGGTTGTTCTGCCATTCTGGTTGCTGGGCTTTTATATATAGAGATAGTGACCTTCTTTGTCTCTTTATGGCCTTTGTTTTGAAGTTTATGTTTTTAGATATGAGTATTGCTACACCAGCTTTTTATTTGTTTGTTTCTATTTGCATCGACTATTTTTTCCTATCTTTTTAATTTCAGCCTGTGTCAATATTTTGCTCTGAGGTTAGTCTCTTGTAGACAGCCTATATACGAGTTATGTTTTCTTACCCATTCAGCTACCATTTGTCTTTTGATTGGAGTATTTAATCCATTTATAATTAAGGTCATTATTGATAAGTACTTATTTATTGCCATTTTTTCTTTATACTTATGCTCCTCTATTGATTACTTCTTCTTTTTACTTTTTAAAGATTGTAGTTATTAAATTGATTAAGGTGACATTGAGCAACATGAACATATCAGTTTCAGATGTGGATTTCTATGCTACAAGATCTGTATATTGCACCATGTGCCCACCACCCAAAGCCAAGTCTTCTTCTGTCACCTCATATTAGGACACCCTTCTTCTCCACCCCCTTCCCTCTGGCAACCAACACTCTGCTATTTGTGTTCATAAGTTTCAGTTTTATATCCCACATAAGAGTGAAATCATATGGTTCTTAACTGTTTCTGTCTGATTTATTTCACTTAGCATACTGTTCTCAAGGTGCATCTATGTTGTTGCAAATGGAGCTATTTCATTCTTTCTTATGGCTGAGTAGTATTCCATTGGCTGTATGTACCACATCTTCTTTACCCAGTCCTCTATCACAGACACTTTGGTTGTTTCTATGTCTTGACCACTGTGAACAATGCTGCAAAGAACATAGGGGTGCATATGTCTTTGCAAATACATGATTTTGAGTTTTTTGGGTATATACCCAAGGAACTAGGTCATATGGTAGCTCCATTCTTAATTTTTTTCTGTTTTTTTTTCTTTTAATCTTTATTGTTGAAAGTATTACATAGGTCCTCCTGTCCCCCACCCCTCCCATTAACCCCTTCCAGTCTGCTCCCCTCCTCTTCCCCATCCTCAGGCCCTCACCACCCCATTGTCTGTGTCCAAGGGTCATGCATATATGCATAAAAGTTTATTGGTTGATTCTTCCTACCCACCCTCCCCTGCCTTCCCTCTGACGTTCAATGGGAATCACAAGACTGTTTTCATAGTGGTTATGCAGTCTATATTCCCACCAGCAGTGAGTGAGGGTTCTCTTTTTTACACAACCTTTGGTTGTCTTGTTGATAATGGCCACTCTAATAGGTGTAAGGTGGTAACTGATTGCAATTTTGATTTGCATTTCCCTAATTGCCAGTGAGGTTGAATGTATTTTCATATATCTATTGGCTGTTTGTATGTCTTGTTGAGAGACGTGTATTTTTCACATCCTCTGCCCACTTTTTGGTTGGATTGTTTGTTTGGTCTTACATTTTACTGGTTCTTTATATATTTTGGAAATTAAACCTTTGTCAGAACTACTGTTTGCAAATATCATCTTCCATCTGAATGACTGTATGTTTTGTTGTCCGTTTCTTTTGCTGTGTAGAAGTTCTTCAGTTTGATATAGTGCAATTCATTTATTTTTCCCTTTAGCTCCCTTGCCTTTGGTGTCAATTCCATAAGATGTTCTTTATGACACAGGTCCATAAGTTTGGTACCTATATTTTCTTCCATGTAACTTATTGTTTTGGATATTATGTTTAGGTCTTTGATCCATTTTGAATTAATTTGTGTACATGGGGACAAACTGTAATCCAGTTTCATTAATTTTTGCATGTGGCTTCCCAGTTTTCCCAGCACCATTTATTGAAGAGACTATTTTTACTCCAATGTGCATTCCTGCTCCTTTGTCAAAAATTATCTCTCCATATATGTGTGGTTTTATAGCTGGGCTTTATTCTGTTCCATTGATCTGTGTCTGTTTCTCTACTATCATGCTCTTTTAATTATTACAGCTATCCTATATAATAAAAACCTAATATCTAAGTGTCTGGTTGACCAGTTGGCCATTCAACCAAACAAAGCTTAATATGCTAATGATATGCTAAGGTGGTTCAACTGCTCGCTATGACATGCACTGACCATCAGGGTCAGACAGTAACTGGTTGACCAGTCACTCTGATGTGCACTGACCACCAGGGGGCAGGTGCTCCAACCGTAGGTTAGCTTGCTGCTGGGGTCTGGCCAATCTGGACTAAATGAGATGGGCCAGACATGCCCTGGAACCCTCCTGCAATCCCTTCTGGCTCCCAGCTTCCCATGTCCCTCTCTGACCCCGATCTGTGCACCAGTGGGGTCCCTCAGCCTGGCCTGCACCCTCTCACAATCCAGGATCCCTCAGGGGATATCAGAGAGCCAGTTTCAGCCCAATCCCGCAGGCCAGGCCGAGGGACCCCACTGGTGCACAAATTCATGCACTGGGCCTCTAGTGTAGTATAATTTGAATTCAGGTAGTGTACTACTTGCAGCCTTCATTCTTTTTTTCAGGATTGCTTTGGCTATTCAGGGTCTTTAGTGGTTCCGTATAAATCTGATGATTTCTCATTCTATTTCTTTAAAAAATGACATTAGGATTTTGATGGGGATTGTATGAAATCTGTATATTGCTTTGGGTAATATGGCCATATTAACTATGTTGATTCTTCCAATCCGTGAACATGGGATATTTTTCCATTTTGTTGCGTCTTTTTAAATCTCTTTTAATGATGCTTTGTAATTTTCAGCATATAGTTCTTTCACATTCTTTGTTAAGTTTAATCCTAGGTATTTTATTCTTTTAGTTGCTATTACAAAAGGAATTGTGTGGGTTTTTTTTCCGTGTTTTTTTTTCTGAAGTCTTATTGTTAGTATACAGAAAGGCAATGGATTTTTGCACATTGATTTTGCACATTATAATGTGACTGTTTTTGTTTATTGTTTCTAATAGTTTTTTGGTAGAGTCTTTAGGATTTTTTATATACAGCATCCATCATGTCATCTGCAAAAAGTGACAGTTTGACTTCTTCTTTCCCTATTTGGCTGCCTTTTAATTCTTTTTCTTGCCTTATTGCTCTGGCTAGGACTTCCAGCACTATGTTGAATAAGAATGATGAGAGTGGACATCCTTTTCTTGTTCCTGATCTTAGGAGAAAAGCTTTCAGGTTTTTGTCATTGAGTATGATATTATCTAAGGGTTTATTATACAGGGTCTTTATTATGTTGAGGTACTTTCCTTCTATTCCTATTTTATTGAGTGTTTTAATCATAAATGGATGTTGTATCTTATCAAATTCTTTTTCTACATCTACTGATAAGATCATATGGTTAATAATGTTTCTTTTGTTAAAGTGGTGTATTATATTAATTGATTTGCAAATGTTGAACCATCCTTGTGCCCCTGGAATGAATCCCATTTGATTGAGATGCATTATTTTTTGGATGTACTGTTGTATTCGACTAACTAGCATTTTGTTTAGGATTTTTTTTTCCAGTTTTATTGACATATAATTGACCTACACCATTGTATAAGTTTAAGGTATACAGCATAATTACTTGATTTACATATATTGTGAAATGATCACCACATAAATTCAGCTAACATCAGGTAGACATAAGAAGAAAAAGATTTTCTTCTTGTGATGAGAACTCTTAGGATCTACCCTCTTAACCAACTTTTCACTATACCCTGCTAGTACAGAAGTTTTTTTTTTTTAAATAAATCTTTATTGTTCAGATTATTACAGGTGTTCCTCTTTATTTTTCCCCATAGCTCCCCTCCACCTGATTCCCCACCCCACCCCATGCCCTTATCCCCCACCACTGTCTTCATCCATAGGAGTAAGATTTTTGTCCAATCTCTTCTCGCACCCTTCACACCTGCTTCCCCTGAGAATCGTCAGTCCACTCCCTTTCTATGTCCCTGATTCTGTTATATTCACCAGTCCATTCTGTTCTTCAGATTTTTCATTCACTTGATTTTTAGATTCACTTGTTGGTAGGTATGTATTTGATGTCATTTTGTTGTTCATAATTTTTATCTTTACCTTTTTCTTCTTCTTCCTCTTCTTAAAGGATACCCTTCAGCATTTCGTGTAATCCTGGTTTGGTGGCGATGAACTCCATTAGCTTTTTCTTATCTGTGAAGCTCTTTATCTGACCTTCAATTCTGAATGATAGCATTGCTGGGTAGAGTAATCTTGGTTGTAGGTTCTTGCTGTTCATCACTTTGAATATTTCTTGCCACTCCCTTCTGGCCTGCATAGTTTCTGTTGAGAAATCAGCTGACAGTCGTATGGGTATTCCCTTGTAGGTAATTAACTGTTTTTCTCTTGCTGCTTTTAATATTCTCTCTTTGTCTTTTGCCCTTGGCATTTTAATTATGATGTGTCTTGGTGTGGTCCTCTTTGGATTCCTCTTGTATGGGGTTCTGTGCTCTTCCTGAACTTGTAAGTCTGTTTCTTTCACCAGGTAGGGAAAGTTTTCTGTCATTATTTCTTCTAATAGGTTTTCAATATTTTGCTCTCTCCCTTCTTCTGGCACCCTAAAAATTCGGATGTTGGTTCGCTTGAAGTTGTCCCAGAGGCTCCTTACACTATCTTCATATTTTTGGATTCTTTTTTCTTTTTGTTTTTCTGGTTGGATGTTTTTTGTTTCCACATATTTCAGATCTTTGGTTTGATTCTTGGGGTACGTTGATCTACAATTGAGTTTCTTTATATTCTTTATTTTAGACAGTGTATGCTTTATTTCTGACTGGTCCTTGTCCATTTTTTTGGCATTCTCATTAAGGTCCTTGAAGGTCTCACTAAGCTCCTCAGAAGTGTCATCAAGTTTCTTGGTGGTTTTTAGAAGATTCTTGAGTAACCTTATACATGTGGTTCTGAACTCTATGTCATCCAGTAGTTTGCTTTCCTCCGTTTCTTTCATTTGTGACATGTTTCTTTGTTTCTGCATTTTGGCTGCTTCCCTGTGTTGATGGAGTGGCTTTGTGTGGTAGGTGACCTATAGAGGGCAGTAGCTCAGCCTCCCCAATCACCTGATGTGGACGCTCTTGGTACACCCCTTTGTGGGCTGAGTGCAAAGTCTTGGTGTAGTTAAGCCTTAATTGCTGTTGGTACGCTGGGAGGAATTGACCTCCAGGCCAATTAGCTGTGAGCACTCCCTGTGTCTATAATGGAAGAACTGCTGCGCTGAAGACACGCTTATGGGGCAAGACTTGTTTCAGTGAGGCTTTGGTGCTCACTCAGTCTGCCTCTTGAATGTGTCACTTATGGATGTGAAGAGTTGAAATCTGGTGTCTCACACTGACCACTAGGTACACTGGCTTTTGGATCTCCAATGGGGTGCAGGTCAGCTACTGTCTGAGGCCACTCAGCAGGAGCTACAGTGAGAGCTGCAGTTTTCTCCTCTTTGCTTGGGGTTTGGAGGTTTTGGAGCTGTCTGACCCAGGCTGCAAGTTTGCTAGGTTAAGCTGCAATAGGGCAGGCCTTTCTTATGCTAACTCCGCTGCTTGGAACTTGGGTGGGTTTGTAGGTTGTGCAGGGCGGGGCCTCAGGGTGTCACTAGGTTAGGGCGTGGCAAACAGCAATGGCTGCTAGTTAGCCGGCTCTGAGTCTCCAAGGGCATCCACGAGTCCCGTGCCCCAGTGCCGTAAACAATTATTCCTGCGTGCAGCTCTGCAAGCAAGCCACCCTCTCTGGCAGACAGTCCAGCTTCTCCCCGTAGGAGTTTGGGTCCCCCACGTCTCCCCAGAGACTGGATTTCAGAGTAATCAGGGGCTTGTGTCCGTTCGGGTTGAAAAAAGCAACGCACCCAGTCGCCCGCAGCCAGCCCGGATCATGCGCCTCCGTACCTCAGCTTTTCAGTGCTCGTGCACGTCTCAATGCTCTTTTCTCTTTCCTTCTAGTTGTAGAACTTCCACTCAGCCAGCTTTCCCATGGTTCTGGGTGATAGACGTTTTGTCTTTTAGTTGCAGTTTAAATTGTTGTGGGAGGCAGCAGTTTAGGTGTTTACCTACGCCGCCATCTTGGATTCTCCACCCAGTAGTTTTAATCTTGTTTAGGATTTTTGCATCTGTATTCATCAGAAATATTATTCTGTAGTTTTCTTTTTTTTTATGTTATCTCTTTCAGGTTTTGATATCAGGGTTGTACTGGCCTCATAGAATGCGTTAGGACATATTGCCCCTTCTTCAATTTTTTTGGGAGAGGTTAAAAAGTATAGGTTTTAATTCTTCTTTGAACGTTTGGTAGAATTCACTGGTGAAGCCTTCTGGTCCTGGAATTTAGTTTTTTGGGAGGTTTTTAATGGTTGTTTCAATTTCCTCATTGCTGATTTGTCTATTTTAATTTTCCAAGTCTTCATGATTTAATCTAGAAAGGTTATATATTTCTAGGAACTTATCTATTTCTTCTAGGTTATTAAATTTGGTGGCATAAAGTCTTTCCTAATATTCTAGTGTGATCCTTTGTATATTTGTGATGGCTGTGGCAATTTCTCCCCTCTCATTTCTGATTTTGTTTATATGGGTTTTTTCTCTTTTTTCCTTGGTGAATCTAGCCAGGTGTTTGTCAATTTTATTAATCTTTTCAAAGAACCAGCTTTTTGTTTTATTTATATTTTGTATAATCTTTTTTATCTCTATTTCATTTAATTCTGCTCTAATTTTTATTGTTTCCTTTCTTCTGCTGACTTTAGGTTGCTTTTGTTCTTTTTCTAGTATTTTAAGATGTGATAGTAGGTTTTTTACTTGGTATTTCCCTTGTTTCTTGAGCTAAAATTTCCTTTCTGGGCTGGCATGTGAGTTCTGCTTTCATTGCATGCCAGAGGTTTTGATATGCTTGCTGTTATTCTCATTTGTCTCTATATATCTTTTGATTTCATCTTTTATTTATTCTTTGACACAGTCATATTTTAGTAGTATTTGTTTAATTTCCATGTATTTGCACGCGCGCGCGCATGTGTGTCTGTGTGTGTGTGTGTGTGTCTACCTTGTTTTTGCAGTTGATTTCTAATTTCAAGGAATCCTGGTCAGAAAATATGTTTGGTATATTTTCAATATTCTTGAATTTGTTGATGATAGTTCTGTGACTCAACATATGTTCTATCCTTAAGAATGTTCCATGTGCACTGGAGAAGAATGTATAAGCTGATGTTCTGGGATGAAATATTCTGTAAATGTCATTTGGTCTAGTGTTTCATTTAAGACTGAATTTTTTTTATTGATTTTTAGTCTGGTTGATCTGTCTAGAGCTGCCAATGGAGTATTAAGGCCTCCAACTATGATTATGTTTTGATCTGTTTCTCCCTTTTAATTCTGTGAGTAGCTGTTTAATATATTTTGGTGCTCCCTTGTTGGGTGCATATATAATTAAGAAGTGTTATGTTTTCTTGATGTAGTGTTCCCTTTATCATTATAAAGTGTCTATTTTTGTCTCTTGTTATTTTTGTTATCTTAAGGTCTATTTTGTCATATATAAGTATGGCTACATTTGCTTTTTTTAATGGATATTATTTTATTGGAGAATCATTTTCCACCCTTTTACTTTGAATCTACATTTGATTTTGCTGCTTAGATGTGTCTCTTGTAGGCAGTATATGATTGTTTTTTGTTTGTTTGTTTTTGATCCACTCTGCTTCTCTGTGCATCTTTACTGATAAATTCAGAGCATTTATATTTAGGGTAGTTATTGGCAGGGTAGGACTTCCTGTTGCCATTTTATCTTTTGTTTTCTCGTAGCTCTGTGCTTCCATTGGTTCTTTTCCTATATGCTACTGTCTGTTGTTTTTGTTCATTGGTATTCCATACATCTTTCCTCCGTCTCTTCCTTTTTAAGCCGTGTGTCCTGGTTTGGGGATTTTTGTATGTGGTTGTCATTAGGTTTATAAAAAGTGAAGTTATATATATATACCATAGTTTTTTTCTCTTTTCAGTGCATCTGATCTTCATCTTCCTTTGCCAGTTCATACCTTTCCAACTTTCCCCTTATATGTTTTTGTTGTCACACATTATCCCTTTTTAGGTTGCACATTTTTTGGCAATGTTACTTGTGATCTTCTCTTTTTTGTTTCAGGTAGAATAACTCCCTTAAGTATTTCCTGCAATGGAAGTTTTCTGGTGCTAAAATACCTCAGCTTCTGTAAGTCTGGGAATGTCCTTACTTCTTCATGTTTAAAGAATAATTTTGCTGGATATATTATACATGACTGGTAATTTCTCTCTTTCAGATTTTGCATATTTGGTTCCTTTCTCTTTTGGCTTGTTGAGTTTCTGCTGAGAAGTCAGATGAAATTCTGATGGGTTTTCCTTTGTAGTCACTTCCTTCTTTTCCCTGGCTGCTTTGAGAATTTTTTCTTGGTCATTAATTTTTGACAGCTTCATTACCAAGTCATTGGAGGAGGCCTCTGTAGATTGATGTAACTATGTGTTATATTTTTTCTTGGATTCAAGGATCTAGTTCTTCCTATAGATTTGGGATGTTCTCATCCACCATTTATTTTAATAGACTCTCAATTCCATGTTCCCTCTCTTCCTCCTCCACAATGCCTATGATTCTGATGTCACATTTTGTGATGCAATCAAAATAGTTCTCATTGAGCTCTTTCATTTTTCTTTATTCTCACTCTTCATCTCCCTCTTCTTTCCTCTGCATCATTTCTTGTTTCCTATCTTTTATATCACTAGTTCTTTCCTTTAACTGATGGATTCTGTTTTCTACACTCAATAGCTTACTCTTGATTTCCTTAATTGCATCCTTCATTTCCAGGATTTCTGATTATTTTTTTTAAGTTGCAATTTCCTTGGAGAAATACTCATTTTGTCCATTGATATGTTTTCTAAGCGCATTGTATTGCTTGCCAGTATTTTCTCACCTATAGCTGAGTATTTTCAGAAATGCAAACTTGAAATTCTATCATGTATATCACATAATTCATGTGTTCCAGCTTACTTTCTGGGGATTTTTCATTTTCTTTCTGGTCATTATTGCTACTGTAGTTGTTCATGGTATTTGCTGTTTTCCATTTATCTATGAGGAGATTTTTTTCTACACTGTTCCAGTAGATGGTGCTGAATTGCAAGATATTTACCTCTGTGGCCTCACAGTTTTGAGCCTCCAAGGCTTCTGTGGGATAGTACCACCTCTGCTGCTTGGTGGTGGGGTTTGTTTTTCCCTCACCATAATGGCAACCCCTGACCTCTGTGGGTCCAGCCCAAGCACCCTTCCTGGGGTTCAGTCACAGAGGGAGACAGTGATTCTACTGCAACAGGTCTTCGTTTACAGATAATATTCTCCTGGAGCCAACTGCATGGGCAATAGGATGTGAGTTTTTTGGAGTCTAATCAGTGACATAGCTCTGTGATTTACTTTTCTTTGTCTGAAAGATCACCACCAGGCCCAGTAGTGGGGAGTGACTCAGCAGCACTTGTGCTCTATAGGGTAGGTGTCTGTTGATTCAGTGTTCACTCTTTCCATTCATGTGCATGACTCAGACCCTATTAGCAGTGTACCCATGAGTCAAGCTCTGCACTCTCTCGCTGCTTGCACATGTGACTGTTAAACTCAGACAAACAATTGCAGATTGCCCTGCCAGACTGTCCCCTGAAGCTCTCTTCCTCCAGGCAGGCTGAAAGAAGTGCCTGCTACCACAGCTGGCTTTCTCCCTTTCTGGGCTGGCATGTGAGTTCTCAGCTGTGCTGCAGACACACTGCACTGTAGAGCTGCTGCATCAGTGACTCCCCTTGTCTGAGCTTCCATCCCTTCTCATTTCCCCACTTATTCCAGGAAGCCCACCTTAGGTGTTTCAGTGTGTGGGCCTCTCAGGTGTGCATCTGTGTAAGCAGATACTTCTTTGTTGAGTTATAGATAGTTAACTTGTTGAAATGTCAGAGGGAGAGGAAAAGACAGGCCCTTAAGGTACATTTCTCTGAAGTCCCTCTACTTGTTTTTAAGGTAGTTTCTTTATAATTTCTTGAAATGCTGGTTTGGTGGTAATGTATTTTATTAGTCTTCAATTTTAAATTATAGCATGCTGGATAGAGTAGTTTTGAATTCAGGTCCATGTTTTTCATCACTTTGAATATTTCATGCCAATCCCTTCTGGCATGAAGTGTTTCTGATAAGAAAACAACTGGCAGTCTAATGGAAACTCCCATATAGGTAATGTACTATGTCTCTCTTGCTGCCTTTAAAATTCTTTCTTTGCATTTAACATTTGTCATTTTATTATGATGTGCATTGGTGTGAGTCTCTTTGTGTTCTTCTTGATTGCAAATATCTTTGCTTCCTGGACTAGTGTGACTTTTTTCTTCACCTGGTTATGGAAGTTTTCTGTCATTATTTCTTTAAGTAGATTCTCTATCACTTGCTCACTTTCTTCTTCTTTTGGCATTCCTATAATGCAGATGTTGTTACCTTTCATGTTGTGCCAAAGTTCCATTAAACTGTCCTCCTTGTTTTTATTTTTTATTTTTCTTGTTGCTCGCTGATTAGGTATTTTTTCCAAGTCACGGATTTAATCATTTGCTTCTTTCAATCTATTTTTAATTTCTTTTGTTGTATTGTTGATGTCAGATATGGTTCTACATTTCGGAATGGTTCTTGTTCTTGGTTTCTATTTATTTTATCATGTGGTTGTAGTTCCCACTAAGTTCCTTGGTTATCCTTATGATCAATTCTTGACCTCTATATCTGATAAGCAATTATCTCTATAACTGAAATTTAGCTCTTTTTCTGGATATTCTTCTTTTTTACTCATTTGTGGTTGTTGTATTTTTGTATCCCCATTTTAGTTGTCTTTTTGTGTTTGCTTCTGTATATTAGGAAGAACTGCTTTGCTTCCTGTCTGTGCGTTGGCCTTATATAGTAAGTGTCCTGTGGGACCCAATGGCACAGATCCCTTGATCTCCTGAGCTGGATGCTCTATGAATGTCCTTTGTGTGGATTATGTGGGTCCTCCTCTTATAATTGGGTCTTGTTTGCTATAGGCCCTTGGGATCAACCCTCTGGCTGACCATAAAGCTCAACTCTGACCATGTCATGCAAGTTGTTGTACAGGTGTTTTTGACACAGTATTTCCACTTTTAGGAATTTACCCTGAAGTTATGCCTGAGTTGGGTAGCCTAACTGTGCCAAGAGGTTTCATGCTGAATCTTCAGTGATCACCAGGTAAAATTTGGGGGATAACTCCTGCAAAGGTTCTTGGAGGGAAACCTAGACCAGCTGTGATAAGGGGCCCAATCCTGTCAGGAAGACCAGCATCCTGTTCCTCTGATGCCTTTCAAGTTTGAGTTATTGATCCATGAATCCAAATTTAGTGGCGCATGAGTGTTTGTAGTTGATTCTTGATTGCTGTTGACATATTTGTGTTGAGTTGACCCTTAGGCTGGCTGGCTGGGATACTGATTCTGACCACAGTGTACAAGTTGCTGTGCATGAGCTCACCCCACAAAATGAGATTCTTCTCAGCAAATCTGGTGCCTGTCAATACTTCCCCTCAGGGCTGCCACTTGTGGAGTTAATCAATTCATGCTCTGATGTTGTCTGTAGCTCCCTACCAGGTGTGTTGGTTCTGGGGCTTCTTGAGAGTCATCCTAGTGCAGATTAATGTTACATGCTTACTGTGATTTTTCCTGTGCTACCTGTTAAAAGCTATAAAGCAGTCAATGTTTGGTAGCTGCTTCTACTGGGCCTGGGTTCACAGCGGGAGGGGCCAAGCTGCTTACCAAGACTTATTTCCACAGTACAAGAACAGTACAGATCATTAAGAGGAACAATGTACCCAAATCCCCTTCTTTTTTCCAGCTGCCCTATTGGTTCAGACACTAAAGAGCCTCTGGCAGTATGTGAGTTACATGAGCCATGGCTCACTGAGTCACCATGTAGGTGTGAGTGGTGTTCCCCTGGTTAATATAGATTGAAACTCAGTGACTGCTTTGGTTCTGAGATCACTTAGTCAAAGACTCAATGCTCACTAAGTTCAGCTGCCATTGGCCTAGGGCCTGTGGACCTTTGTCAGGGGCTGCAGTCTTAGAGAGCCAGCTGAGTGAGGCCAGTGGAGTTTATTAGACTAAAAGACAATATCTGTCCAGTTGGTTGGAATGCCTGTGAGGGGAAAACATTTGCCCTTCCTCAAAGTCATACAACTCATTCTTTCTCTTTATTTCTTTGGCACCCCTTGAGTTTGCCTGGATTTTCTGGAGTTGGTCAAGAAAGATTACAACAGGGGTACAGGCTGGCTGAAGCCAATAGATTTTCCCTCAGGGTGTGAGCTTGGCAGAGAGGTGCCTCACTTTTCCAGAGGGTGGAACTAATCTCCCCAGGCTGATGCCATATGATGGCCCATGGGTACAAAGTCAGGCCTTTTCACATCTCCACCTTTCTTAACTGTATTGACCTGGCTTCTTCTGTATATCCTTACTTATAAGACTTCTGTTCAACTAGTATTCAGATGGTTATCCAGGTTGATTGGTTTATAATTTAGTTGTAATTTTGATATGATCCTGGGAAGTAGTTAGTGTGATGTTCACCTACTCTACTATCACCTTGAATTTCAATATTTTTTTATGATATCTTTCCATAGCGCCTTAGTCCTCATAATCTATTCATTCTCTCAAGAACTCAGATTCAAATGGGAAGAATAAATGGGTTATTTCACTCAAAATCATATAAAAAGTACCTAATTTACAATTACTTATCAGAGTTAATATAAATACCTGTTTGGAACTTTAAAACAAAACAAAGCACAAACTTTTTCCTATTGTATCTCCCAGGAAATCAGCCAGTTGATAACCTCTATAACTACTGGATCACATGCCACCATCAAAATAACAACAATAGCAACAATAACAATACAGTTGTTGTAGCATAGGGAAAGAAGAAACCACAGCCCATCTAGAATAGCTGGCTTTGCTATAAAGAGGGTACAGAGGAGTACCCCCTCACCTTTCCCCTTCCACCCCTTCTTCCCCCACAGGCATGCATCTCCTAAACTCTAAGGGACCCCATGAAGCTTGCAACCAAGGCAGCAATGGACAGTGGACGTTTATCCTGGTGAACCCCCTGAACCTGTGCCCCTTTTCTCTGACATTTTAGTGAACCAAAGCAGCCCAGACTAGGCTCATTTCCCCAACCCTTCCTTGTTTCACTGCCCCCAGCTTTAATAAGCATCCTCTAAAATCCACCTGGATTCCTGTTGTGAAAATTGCCTGCAGGAAGTCAAGAACCCACACACTATTGCTGGCCCTAGGCAGCCTCTCTGAGTCAGGTCTTTTTTCTGGTAAACCCCTACTTGGTCCATAATTTTGCTCCTCTAATATGCCTAGGAACCATGCTCCTTCGTGAGGTGCTTAGTCTCAGCTTGGAGCAGAATTCTCACCTGGATCTGAGGTAGAAATCTGACCCTATCAACTTGAAAGTGCTCTAGCTAGCATTCAGAAATTTAAGGTCACTCCCTTCTCCCTGGAGGACCTGGACCCAAACACTTAGAGACACTTCCTGACCCCAGGCTCCACTCACAACTCAGGAATCCTGAGTCCTGGCTCACACATTTCCAGATACCCAGCGCTCTGAAACACCACCCCTTGCAAGAGCCAACCAATCTCCACCTGGGTACCAATATCTCAGGCTCCTGACACCAACCAGCCCATGGAGATTCTCAAGTTGAGGCTCAGTTCCTACTTTCCAAACATTTAGGACTATCAGCCTCAGCCCTTATTGAACCCAGGCTCTCCATGCCCCATCCCAGCAGGGACCCAAATGTTAGAGGGGGCCCAGCTCCTCCCCTCCACTGTGGGGGCAGGTGAGCCAGGGTTCAGGCTGTGGTGGGTAGGCCAAGAAGGGTGGGGTCAGCTGGGATTGGGAGGGTAGATAGCAGCATGGGCAGCTGGCAGAGGGAGGGAAAACCAGCAGAGAGAAAGAAACTGGGAGAGGGAGGAAGAGACAGTGAGAAGGAGAATCAAGGAGAGGAGGAAACAGCAGAAGTGGAGGGCTATAGAGAGAGAGAAAGAGGAAGAGATTGAGTGTGAGGGAGAGAGAGACTTGGCTAGTCAGAGAGGAAAAAAGTAAAAATAGGGTACAGAGGAGTTTGCAGGGTAGCTGATATATGCATACTAGGTATGAAATAGATAAGTGCTCTGTGATGGTGGCGGCAAACACTATTTGGGACAGTCAAGAGCCAAGAATGGTAATTATAATCTTAAGTTACTTTTTCCTAATGTGTGTGTGTGTGTTTTAAATAGTTCTCATGTTTAGAATTATCAGTGGGAGTGGGGTGTCCACTGGTAGAAGTGGGAGATCCCTTTCCCTACTCAGTGGTGGGGGTCAGATTCTTACAATATCTTGAGAAAAAGAATTTTCTAACCCTCTCATGAGAGTATGAGTGATTTTTACTTGCATAGAATTACATCCCTGGGTTTCTATGACCCCATTTCCCTTAAGCCAGTCCTGGAAGATGTGCATCTGGGAATTTAGCAGAGGTAAAAGCATAGCCAGAGTCCAAAGTTTCCATTCCATGGTAAAGGTGAGTCCAGCATAGCATCAGGCTAATTACAGTTCTTCAGGTCATTGTGTGTGGGGTCCACATGGCTGTGGACCATGTGAGTGAATACAAGAGAATAGGAGCATGAGAGTTCCACAGGTCAGGAGTCAAACTTGAGCAAGAGGCAAAAGAGGGAACTCCCATGTTTAGAAGCTTACGTACCTCAAACCTTCCTGTGTTTGCAGTGACCATGCTTACACTGGCTAATGACTTGTTCCCAAGTGTGATTGACAGACAAGTACCTTCCCTTTTTTACCCAGATTTTACTGAGCATGCCTATAATGTTTGCCTGTCCTTTGCCATGTTATTAACAATGGTATCATGATATCTTTTATCATAATACTAGAGGCCTGGTGCATGAAATTTGTGCACTGGATGGGGCGGGGGGGCCCAGCCTAGCCTGCACTCTCTCACAGTCTGGGAGCCCTCAGGGGATGTCCTACTGATGGCTTAGGCCCTCTCCTCTGGGGGAGTTGACCGGCTGATCAGGGAAAGGTGCCACCCCTATCACCCTGCTGCTGCCACTGCCGGCCACCACAGCCACTAAGGTGTTTTCATCAACACGGACTCCAGACCCTTCACCACAAAAAAATGACAACTTTCTTTAGGCACTTTCAAGATGTCTCTTTCACAGGATATGACATTTCTATCTTTCTTTTCTTTCTTTCTTTTTTTTTTTTTATCCTCGCATGAGGATATTTTCCCATTGATTTTTAGAGAGTGTGGAAGAGAGAGGGAAAGACAAAGTGAAACATCAATGTGAGAGGGACACTTCAATTGGCTGCCTCCTGCATGAGCCCTGACCTGCGCCCTGGCCAGGGAGGAGCCGGCAACCTAGGTACATGCACTTGATCAGAATCAAACCCAGACCCTATGGTCTGCAGGCCGAGGCTCTATCCACTAAGCCAAACTGGCTAGAGCAGGCTATGACACTTCCTAGCCCCTCCAGCAGTGGACCTTCATTTTTTCCTCCAGGAGTAAGGTGGAAAAATCCTAGATCACCTTCTTGGATTCTTATTATCTAAGTTACCAAGAACATTGCGAGTGGTGTACCAGGAGCTTAGGCAATGAGTAGTCAGAAAAGATGTTTTATCTGGAGCTCATGCACAGAGGTGGGACTGCTGGTGCACTGCAGGTGGAGTAGCCCCAGGCCCCCCGTCTGTGTCTGCCCCAGACCCCCCTGTCAGTGTCCACTCCAGGGCCACTTGAGCCAGCATGGTGGCTCGGGTTGGCCCCCCTGTCTCTGTCTCTGTCTCCACTCTGGTTCTTACCTGTGCATGCAGCCTCCTCCTGACTGGTCGTGACTGTTATGGTGTCCTGGCCTAATTTGCATATTACCTCTTTATATATAGATATAGATATAGATATAGATGATATAGATATAGATATAGATATAGATATAGATATAGATTAGATATAGATATAGATATAGATATAGATATAGATATAGATATAGATATAGATATAGATATAGATATAGATATAGATATATATAAGAGTGTAATATATTTCATTTATTATGACTTTATTTTTTTGGTCAAACATCTATAAAAATTACCCACTGAAGAATTCACCATTTGGGGCATTTAGTTGATTATTGGTGTAGAATTATAAAAGCCTAATCAGCCCAAGAAAACAGTTCATCTTTCACTCCCACACCAATTCTGTCTCTTACCCTGCGAACAGATAGTAACATCCTATCTAATAAAAGGGTAATATGCAAATTAACCATCACTCTGTCATAAAGATGGTGGCACCCATAGCCACAAGATTGTGGCGCCCAGTCCTCTCAGCCCCGCCGGAGTCCCCCAGTCTGGGGTGGCGGCCGCTGAGAGCGGGCAGTGTGAGCGGCCTGGTGGAATGCTTGCTTTGTTCCCACGGCGATGAGGCAAGCATTCTGATACCAGCCAAAGATGGGCCTCTGGACCACGGAGAGCCTTTGGGCAGCAGGCTCAGAGCAGCCAGGCCCCGCAGAGAGCTACTGGCACACAGATTCGTGTGCAGGGCTACTAGTAACTTATAACAGTCTTTCTCACAACTCATTGATTGTGAATCATTGCTTTGTAGATGATGTAAATATTTAAAATTAGAAGATGCAATTTTGGTTATCAAAAATGTAGACTCAAACCTGTTGAGATTTTAAATGTCTTCCATTACACATGTCTTTCATTTAGTATCCTTTTGTTTTATATATTCTAATTATTTTGATTTAAATACATATGTAATAAAATATGAAGACTTCATAAAAATGCTGAATTCCATTCTTTGCCAAGAATTTAGATATTTTACTAACCATTAAAAGTGAGGGTAAAATAATATCAAATAGAAAAGAAATTATAACAAACTGTGCCCCCAAAATTGGGAGAGTGTGTAGCAAATACTGGTCATAGAAAGCACTAAAATTTCTCAGCTAATGCCAATTATCAAAGTTAATGGAAAATCTGGAATAGCTGCTAATAATTGAATTCAATAGAGAATTGATAGCACATGGTGATCAGCAATGTTAATGGAAAAAGTCTCACACCAAATTGCTCCTTTTCAGATGTCATCTCAGAATAGTAAGAAGCTGTGTGAGTTTTGACTTATGTTGACAATTTCCATTTCTTTGCATTAATCACGTGTATATAATATGAAATAGGTGCAGTTTATTGTGGCAATAGGGGTTTAATTATTGCTTCAAATGTATTTGCAAAAGTGTATTTTTTATGACTTTGGAACCCTAACAATGGATGTGATCACTTCTAATTGTCCACAGAATCCCTGAGACTATCTAGCATGATAATCTGGTCTTTAGATTTGGAATTTTGAAAGGCCCATTTTCTTTTTAGTGTGAATCAAAGGCCTCTGGTTTTCTCAGTGCATAAAGCCATTAACAATCTCACAGATAATATGTGGTATGAAATGTAACCTTTCCTGTTTCCTCTCTAACTAAACAAGGAACTTTGGCCTGAATTTATTCTTGTTATTTCTAATTTTTCTGGGTTCAATTATTATGTTGATTGTATAGGATAAACTCTACAGTGAGCATGGTGCCCATCTGATTAACAGTATTCAGACCATAGGAATTGTGTGGGCAAATGGGGAACCAGAACTGATAGCATGTAATTAGGAATTATTTACCAGAACACCTTTTACTGCAGTTGACCAGGTTCATTCTTGCCTATAGGCTTATAGGCTTGTGTATAGGCTTATTCATATGTGAATGGATATATTGCAAATAGATCTCATCATTGTAATAAGTATTTAACACATGTTTGAGCATAGCTTTCAATATATAATTTTTAATTCATAGTTTTCACCTACAATTTTTAGCTTCTTCTGATGGAAGACAGAACAAAAAATCTCCAAAATATGTAAAATTGAAAAATAACATAATTCAATGTAATGAGTAAAGGGAAAACAAAGTGAGAGATAGCAAATGGAGTCAATGTTGACTGTGAAGGCAACAAGGTCTGTAGATCTGGAGTCTGACATAGCACACAGCTCAATAGGACCAGGATTTTACATTTCTATACAAAAAGGCTAATTTAAATATAAATCATTTTGGAATGCCAGTATGTTGTAAGTATCTTGTTATTTGCTCTAATAAAAACTATATTCTTGCCCTCAAAAAACTTCAATCTAAAGAACAGAATGGTCTTCCCATAGGATAACAAATTGAGCTCTAATAGGTAAAACAGTTCATATTCCAAACTTATTAAATCTTGACTTCACACTATTTTTTATTTTCACTAAAATACAAATATAGCTAGATATAAAAACTCCAGTTCATATGCCATGCAGAAATTATAAAATATAGATTAACTAGAGGCCCAGTGCATGAAATTCGTGCATGGGGGGGGGTGTCCCTCAGCCTAGCCTGCACCCTCTCCAATCTGGGACCCCTTGAGGGATGCCCGACTGCCCTTTAGGCCCGATCCTACTGGACATCTCTCTCACAATCCAGGACTGCTGGCTCCCAACTGCTCACCTGCCTGCCTTCCTGATTGCCCCTAACTGCTTCTACCTGCCAGCCTGATCACCCCCTAACCACTACCCTGTCAGCCTGGTCACCCCTAACTGCCCTCCCCTGCAGGCCTGGTCATCCCTAACTGCCTTCCCCTGCAGGCCTGGTCACCCCGAAATGCCCTCCCATGCAGGTTTGATCACCCCCAACTGCCCTCCCTTGCAGGCCTGGTCCCTCCCAACTGCCCTCCCCTGCTGGCCATCTTTTGGTGGCCATCTTGTATCCACATAGGGGCAGCCATCTTTGACCACATGGGGGCAGCCATTTTGTGTATTGGAGTGATGGTCATTTTGTAATATTTACTCTTTTATTAGATAGGATTATCTATTTAATAAGCAGAGGAAGTAAAATTGAAAATGTTTGGTTCTTTGAATAGGGTACAAATTATTTTTTACTTATCTTTTTATAAACAACTCGGGGCCCAATGCACAAATTCATGCACCTTGAAAGGAACTGTGGGCTATGAGGCTATGGTGGGCACAGGGGTGGGTCTTGGTCCATCCTCCATACCCCTGTCTGGCTCCTCCTGCTGCAGCCTCTGGTCCCCTATCTGCCAGAAGCCCCACTCCCATTGCCACAACTCCCACACGCTGATGGTGCCTACCACGCTCGCACCTGCTGATGGCATGATGTCATTGGGGCTGGTGCCAGCAGTGGGTGCAACTGGGGCAAGTGCTGTCAGCAGGTGCAAGTGGCAGCTGCTACCCCAATCTCCCCTCAGAAGCAGGGGGAGGTGGAGAAGCCTGGAGGGGTGATTGGGGGCAGCAGCCCTCTGATAGCACCAAGCAATCAGGGCCGGCACCGGGCACTGGCAGTGGGTGCGAGCGGTAGCTCTGGCACCCGCAGCAGGTGTGAGTGCCAGGGAGGACTGCGGCACATGGGAGCAAAGAATTTGTAGTAACCACCAGTGGCCCACCCCAATGACAGCCACCAGTGGGGCGCCTTGGTCTGGTGCCCCTGCTCACCTGCTTCACCATTTCACCATGGCCTATGCCTGCTATGTTCTGTGTGTGCCCCCTGGTGGTCAGCACATGTCATAGCGACCAGCTGTTTGGTTATTCTGCTGTTTGGTCTATTTGCATATTAGCCTTTTATTATATAGGATACAATCAAGGAAGGAAAACTAGATAAGGATTTTTTTGCTTTGGAGAATGGTAAAGACAGAAGAATAGGTAATGACAGAGACAAATTCAACTGCTTTCTAAGATTAGATAGGTTACTTAAAATAAGTGAGTGATCAATTATAGTGAGTGGAATAGATATGGAAAATGTAAGGAAGAACATCTTTATAACAAATAAATTCAAACTTTTGAAATATTACATGTCCCAAGCAAAAAAAAATTTCATTACAAAATACCTGTGAATGCTGGATAGCATATTACGAACTTTTAAAAAAATGTTGACTGGAAATATCAAAGGAAAATGTCCAAGAACCAAAAAATTAGAGGGAACGAAAAACTAGCACTAACATTGTAGCTGTATTTGGAGAGTATCCTGCACAAGAGTCATTTATGGCCAGAAGTGCTTGAGTTATTTATGGCCAGAAAATATTAGACAATAGAACCTGGGGGCTGCAAAGACAGTAGTATGACAAAAGCCTCTTGCACTAAACCACTAAATCTACATGCCTGATAAAATGGAAATTTGGGGGAAAAAATCATCAGCTCAGAGAGACAGTAAAAATTCTTTCAGTTTCAACCTGGGCTGTGAGACTAAACATTGCTCTGGTAATATAGCCTGGAATGGTACCTCTCATGACTTTGAAGTTAAATTTTATGTTACTGCATGGTCTCCAAACTCCTAAGTTTATTTATTTATTTACTTAAATTTTATTTTATTTTGTTTTATTATTGTTTTAAGTATTACAAATAGTAGTACATATGTCTCCTTTTTTCCCCCCATTGACCTCCCCCCGATCTCCCCTACCCCCCAGTACATGCCTTCACCTACCCACCCTCGCCCCCCACCCCCAGTGTCTTGTATCCATTGTTTGTGCTTATATGCATGCGTACAAGTCCTTCAGTTGGTCTCTTACAGCCCCCTCGCCCAACCTCCCCTGTCTTCCCAATGTAGTTTGACAGTCTGTTCAATGCTTCTTTGCCTCTGTATCTTTTTCCCACCATTTCTTTCCTTTAAAAAGTTTTGCCTTTGCAGACTAGAAATAAACATATAATAACAAAACAAGACAAAACAAAAAAATGTTTGAGTCCCAATTTCAATGTCCAACAGTTCCTTATGTGTACATGTCAGCAATGATATCTGGATGGTGGGCACATGATGGCAATGCAGGTCTGACCCTCTCTGGTTTGGTCCTAGGCAACCTGCAGCGGTGCACAGCTGCTGACTGCTTGCATGGCGAGGCGTTGTCAGCGTCTTCCATCTCTGGACAGTTTTTTCCTCTTGTCTCCATGGTTGGAGCACACCTGTCAATTCCTCTCTGTTGCAGGAATCCACCTGGTCTTGGAGTTGTTTTCTGAAAATATACAAATATATTCTCGACCACAAGTTAATAAAGGAATCTTTTCTGTATAATTGATTTGGGATCCTTTTTATTTTGTTCAAACAATTTTCCTTTGTCTTATTTAGACACCATGTGTGTTTTCCATGGCCGTCTTGCTGTTAGCATCACAAATGAAACTTAATTTGGTAAAGTAAAAATTTTCTAGATGTAATTTACTTATAGGATATTTTTCCTTACATGGTATTACCCTACTATCCCCCTCCTTTTTATTATTAATGGAGGTTTTTGTAAATTTTATAATGCAGTCTTGATAACTTTAAATTAAAATTTTTTTTTTGGCCCAAAAATATGACTACTTTAGGTTCATTGCATATTCAGGAATTTTACCATGAGATGAACTACCAATAGAAATTTTAGTTATTACTTTAAGAACAGCTTTTTGTCCAGTACAATTAAATATACTTGAATATTCACTTATTTCAATTAGCCTATTTAAATTAATCTGAAACCTTGATTACTATTTTACTGTCAAATTTAATACTCTACCAACAATCTTAGTTTACCCTGTAAATATTAGTGGGAAGGATTATTTGCATTCTTGAGTGGGCCCTGAGCATTCCTGATGTTAGGCTGAATTTAGATATAGGGCAGCTGCTGTCGGCCAAGTCTCTTGTCTGTTGCCTGGGTCCCGATCTGAGCTGGGTGTGGGAAGCGCGAAGCAGCCATGGGGGCAGGAGAACTCCTTCAGAAGGGGCAAGGGTTCAAGCCCCTGCAATGTTGGGGGGGTGAGGGTCTGTGCCCCACTTCTGTTGCCCCCAAAGTTCTCTCCTGATGGCCCCTCTGCGACTGTGCCTGTCTTAGGTTGTTCCTTCCTTGAGGAATCTTACCCATCTCTGGCTAACCAGCCACCCTCTGGGGCCAAGCAGGGTGGTTTGAGTTCAGTTCTGTCTCCTTGGTAGCCTTTGCCCCCGTGGCCTCCACACCCAGCACCTCCTAAGTTTAAAAGTTTGCATAAAAAGTAAACCAGGGCCCTGGCCAAGTGGCTCCATTGGTTGGAGCATTGTTCCGTACATTAAAAGGTTGAGAAACAGCGATCAGAACATCATACCTCAGGTAAGGTAGGGGAGGGTGGGGGTAAGGTGGAGGGATCAACCAAGGGACTTGTATGCATGCATATGAACTTAATCAATGGACACAGACAACAAGGGGGTGGGGCATAAGTGGGGAGTGGGGGGTTATGGGGAAATAAGGACACATATGTAAAAAATAAAAATTAAAAAAATAATTAAAAAATTATAAAATAAAACTAAAACACTAAATCTAATCAATAGTAGTGGTCACCATAACCTTAAGAGAAATTATTTCATGTGACAAAAATTTTTAAATGAAACTCTCTGTAGCCTGAAAATTATTTTGGAAAGAAACAAAGAGAAGTTTCCTTCAAAAGTCATAAGGATTGTATCTGAAAGTCAATATATTTGGCCTCTTGAACTAAAGTAAGTAATTTGTGTTTTTGCCTCCCTAACAAAGTTTATATAAAGCTACAAAAAGAAATTGACAGCCAGTTTGAAACGGAATTGCCAGAATCTAAGGCAAAGAATATCCTTACATGATATTATTCTACAGTGTCATTATAATTTTAGGTATTTTACAACAGCATATTGTACAATTATCCCAAACAAACTTACAAACTAATTCTTTAAGTGTTGGCAGCAATTAAAAAAAAAAAAGGATATGAAAGGATTTAATCCCTTTCAGAAGGAATTAAGGCACTGGGAAAGCACTTGAGCATCCTATATTGGCCCCTCTTGCCTTTTGTGCCAAGAGGGACCCTCTTCTCACAATCCAATTGCCCTCAGCTGTTGCCTGAGCTTTCTGTTCATGCTGAGCTTGAAGCCTCATGGGGGCTGGTACCATGGATCCATCTCACACCCAATGGTGTGAGCTGGGCCCTCACTGGGGAAGAAACCTGAGTTCCCTTAGATACGTGATCAGCACCGGGACCCCGCCAGCAGGCCAGGGGTTCCCAAGGCAGGTGCTGGGTGTGGAGGCCATGAGGGCATAGGCTACCAAGGAGACAGAACTGACCCACACCACCCTGCTTGGCCCCAGAGGATGGCTGGTTAGCCAGAGATGGGTAAGATTCCTCAAGGAAGGAACAACCTAAGACAGGCACAGTCGCAGAGGGGCCATCAGGAGAGAACTTTGGGGGCAACAGAAGTGGGGCACAGACCCTCACCCCCCCAACATTGCAGGGGCTTGAACCCTTGCCCCTTCTGAAGGAGTTCTCCTGCCCCCATGGCTGCTTCGCGCTTCCCACACCCAGCTCAGATCGGGACCCAGGCAACAGAAAAAGACTTGGCCCAGCTCACATCGAGATACAGGTGACAGACAGAGACTTGGCCCAGCTCAGATTGGGACCCAGGTAACAGACAAGAGACTTGGCCGACAGCAGCTGCCCTATATCTAAATTCAGCCTAGCATCAGGAATGCTCAGGGCCCACTCAAGAATGCAAATAATCCTTCCCACTAATATTTACAGGGTAAACTAAGATTGTTGGTGGAGTATTAAATTTGACAGTAAAATAGTAATCAAGGTTTCAGATTAATTTAAATAGGCTAATTGAAATAAGTGAATATTCAAGTATATTTAATTGTACTGGACAAAAAGCTGTTCTTAAAGTAATAACTAACATTTCTATTGCTAGTTCATCTCATGGTCAAATTCCTGAATATGCAATGAACCTAAAGTAGTCATATTTTTGGGCCAAAAAAAATTTTTAATTTGAAGTTATCAAGACTGCATTATAAAATTTACAAAAACCTCCATTAATAAAAAAAAGGGGGGGGGATAGTAGGGTAATACCATGTAAGGAAAAATATCCTATAAGTAAATTATATCTAGAAAATTTTTACTTTACAAAATTAATTTTCATTTGTAATGCTAACAGCAAGATGGCCATGAAAAACACACATGGTGTCTAAATAAGACAAAGAAAAATCATTTGGGCAAAAATAAAAAGGATCCCAAATCAATTATATAGAAAAGATTCCTTTATTAACGTGGTTGAGAATATATTTGTATATTTTCAGAAAACAACTCCAAGACCATGCAGATTCCTGCAACAGAGAGGAATTGACAGGTGTGCTCCAACCACGAAGACAAGAGGAAAAACAGTCCAGAGATGGAAGACGCTGACAATGCCTTGCCACGCGAGCAGTCAGCAGCTGTGCACCGCTGCAGGTTGCCTAGGACCAAACCAGAGAGGATTGGACCTGCATTGCCACCATGTGCTCACCATCCAGATATCATTGCTGACATGTACACATAAGGAACTGTTGACATTGAAACGGGGACTCAGAACTGTTGGATATTGAAATTGGGACTCAAACATTTTTTTGTTTTGTTTTGTTTTGTTATTATTTGTTTATTTTTAATCTGCAAAGGCAAAACTTTTTAAAGGAAAGAAATGGTGGGAAAAAGATACAGAGGCAAAGAAGCATTGAACAGACTGTCAAACTACATTGGGAAGACAGGAGAGGTTGGGCGAGGGGGGCTGTAAGAGACCAACCGAAGGACTTGTACAGATGCATATAAGCATAACCAATGGATACAAGACATTGGGGGCGGGGTGAGGGCAGGCAGGTGAAGGCATGTACTGGGGGGTAGGGGAGGTCGGGGGGAAGTCAATGGGGAAAAAAAGGAAAGAGGAGACATATGTACTACTATTTTTAATACTTAAAACAATAAAAAAAAAAAGGTTGCAGGTCAGGACACCTGCCTAGGTTGCAGGTTTAGTCCCCAATTCGGGTGCATCTGAGAGGCAACTGATCAATGTTTTACACTCATCTCTCTATCTCTCTCTCTCTCTCTCTCTCTCTCCCTCCTTCTTTCTCCCCCCCTCCTTATCTCTGTAAAATAAATAAAATCATATCCCCAGGTGCAGATTAGAAAAAAAAATGTACATCAGGACCCCACTAAACCCTAATGCACCTAGCAAAAGCAATCAAAATAGTTTTTTGAGGAATATGGTTTTATATTATGGAAACTCCATTGACTATGTACTCATAGTCTGAAATTACAGAATGTCTGAGAATAAAGCAGCAGACATATCACACAGTTAAACTAGACTCCCAAGAACTTGATAGAACTATTGGGAAAATGCTACAAAATTTGAGTTTAAAGTATATATAGTCTTGAAAAATATTCAAAATTATAAAAAAACTAGAGGTCCAGTGCATGAAAATCCATGCACTCAGGAGGGTGGGGTCCCTCAGCCCGCCTGCACCCTCTTGCAGTCCAGGAGCCCGTGGGGAGTGGGCCTAAACTACAGTCTGGACCCCTCTGCAGGAGGGAACCAGCAGGCCAAATGGGGGACCACAACAGGCAGCGAGCAGCCAGCCCTGCCCCCCATCGCCCCACCACCAGCTCTGGTGGCCTCCTTCTGTGGGAGACGACTGGTGGGGCAATCAGGGGATGGTGCCCGCTATCATACCTCCACCACTGCCAGTCCCCACCACCCTCAATTACTGTCCCCTCCCTATACCTGCTGGCACCTCCCCTGCCTGTTCTACCCCTGCCAGCCCTGCCCCCACTGACTGGTTGTTCCGCTGTTTGGTCAATTTGTATATTAGGCTGTTATTATATAGGATAAGACAGTATCAATAAGGAATAGATGTTATTCCTTGTACAAAAGATTGATCATTATAAGTTGTAACTGCTCTATCCACAAGTGCCTGACTGTTTTTCAAAAGCTTCACAGACATTATTATTTTTAAAAAGTTCAACCACAGAAAATGTAAATTATATACAGTGATCAAACTTCACAACCTATGAAGGTTTGGGGGAATTCTTGAGTAAATAGCATCAAGTTGGAGATTGCCCTTCCCATTTTATGTTGATTTTGAGGCAATGATCAGTTTATGCTCAAGAAGGCTTCAGAAGAAGCCCTCTCCTTGATTTAGAGCCAATTTTCAAAGAAGGTGAAGGGATTAGTCAAACAACATATCTGCATAACACAGACACAGATAACAGTGTGATGATGACCAGGGGGAGGGGAGACAGAGGCTGGGTACAGGTGGGCAAAGGAGGGCAAAACATGGATATCTGTAATGTTAACAATGAAAATAAAGTTTAAAAAAGATACAAGATGTGGATGGGAAGAAGCAACATGGAAGATAGGGGAATCTGGTTTTAATGAACTAATAATTTCAGAAAGGTCAATGGAATAGTTTCTTGAAGGAGGTCAGTAGTGAAAGGAAGAAAATTAGGGCTTTAAGCAGCTGTGAAAGAGGTTTATGAGTACATGATATGATAGCTAGCTAATGGGTTTTGCATATGGACAAGTAGACACAGATGATAGATTTAAGGAACATGGCTTGAAACTAGTGGATTAAAAATGCTAAATTGTATATGAATCCTGATGGTTTCAGCCTCCAGGTTATTTCTCAGCACTCAAAAGGCATGCTTCTAGACTTCCTGGCATCTATTAAGCACAATTCTCCCAAGCCATGTTTTTGTTGTTTTGTTTTATTTTGTTTTTACCATGGGTCTTTGATGGTATAGTATGAGTCTCTTATACTTGCTGATCTTTGAACCTGGGAGATTATTTGGATATCAGAATTCTCTACTCTAAAAGTAACTAAAACTAGGAGGCTTAGTGTTCTAAGTGCTGTAAATTAAAAACTTTATTAGATTAGGGAGAAAATACACATGGGCTGGAGATAAGATTTGTGAGAACCCATAGGCCTCCTACTTTGCAGAGTTATAGGAGTATGCAGTGAGAACAATTCCTGAGACTTACAGTCTTTTAACTGAGAAACCCTGAAGTGGCTGTAAAAGAATTTTCCTCCAGTGGCTGAGGGCAGGACTAAGTGGGCCGTGAGTTGCTTTAGGAGTTTTATTGGTTGAAGATAGCTAGGAAACCAAAGCCATGGTCTTCAACCCACCTTATATAGTGTAAGTTATAGAGGGTAAAAATTACACAAACTATATCATCACACATTCTATCTAATAAAAGAGTAATATGCAAATTGACCGTACCTCTGCTACACCCACAAGCCATGCCCACCAGCCTCACCCACCAGCCAATCAGGAGGGAATATGCAAATAAACCCAATCAAGATGGCTGCAGCCACAGAGAGCAGGAGGGAGGCTTGGGTTTCCCTGGCAATGGAGAAAGCCAAGCTTCTGCAGCCCTGGCCAGCTCAGGCCTCTACTCAAGGCTACAAAGTTTCAAATATAGAAGATACTTAAATCCCAACAGAAATGGCTGCCTCCATAGAACGAGCAGAAGGCTTGGCTCCACTCCAGGCTACAAAGTTTCAATTGTAGAAGATAAATAAATCCCAGATCCCAGGGCCTCTGCTTGGGTCACCCAGGGGGCGTGGCCGGCCTGAAAACCACCACAGGCCCCTCGCCCAGGCCGCTCCACACCCCAAGGGAACCCCCACCCTGATCCGAGACACCCTTCAGGGCAAACCAGCTGGCCCCCACCCATGCACCAGGCCTCTATCTTATCTAACAAAAGAGTAATATGCAGATTGACCATCACTCCAACACATAAGATGGCTGCCCCCATGTGGTCAAAGATCCTGCCCCCATGTGGATACAAGATGGCCACCACAAGATGGCCAGCAGGGGAGGGCAGTTGGGAGGGACCAGGCCTGCAGAGGAGGGCAGTTAGGCGTGACCATGTCTGCAGGGCAGGGCAGTTAGGGGTGACCATGCCTACAGGGGAGGGCAGTTAGGGGCAAACAGGCTGGCAGGGGAGCAGTTAGGCATCAATCAGGCTGGCAGGGTAGTGGTTAGGGGGTGATCAGGCTGGCAGGCAGAAGCAGTTAAGGGCAATCAGGAAGCCAAGCAGGAGAGCAGTTGGGAGCCAGCAGTCCTGGATTGTGAGAGGGATGTCCAACTGCCCATTTAGGTGGGATTGGGCCTAAAGGGCAGTCGGACATCACTCAAGGGGTCCCAGATTGGAGAGGGTGCAGGCTGGGCTGAGGGACACCACCCCACCTCCTTGTGTATGAATTTCATGCACCGGGCCTTTAGTTATGATTATAACCCTCACAAGTACACTTAGCTTTTTCTCTTCTAATGCTGAAATAATTTGTCCTTCTCCATAGCCACAACTTAATCTTTTAAATAAATAAATATTGTACTGTATTTATAGAAAAAAGTCAACAATTGAGCTCTCCCTACAATTTGGTTTATAGATTTCCATATTCTTAGTGGCAAGTTATTTAGTGTGTGTGTATGTGTATGTGTGTGTGTGTGTGTGTGTGTGTACATGTGTGTATATGTATGTGCGTGCAGTGAAGAGCATGTGGACATGAATATATTTACATGCTCTGAGTCCACATTTTCATTGTCTCTTTAAGATTTTAAAGAAAGTACAGAACAAAATAAAAACAAAAAATAATTTTTAAATGGCATTTCAACTAAATTTTTTCTCATTCCACAAATACTGAAACATTGTAAGGAAAGGATCAAATTAAACCTTTCTAAAGAAATGAACCAAGCTTTGCTATCACTACTTTTTTACACTGGTTCTATGTGGGTGGTCTTTTATTTCATAGGGCATATTATTCTCCTGTTACATATGACAGCCACTACTGTATGTCATTTTTATCCAGGACAATAAAGTGAAGCCAAAGTTTCCTTCTAAACTTAGTAACCGTCTTCTCTTACTGTGACGAATGTTTATGGATTCCTCTAATTACACGTCTGGTTTAAAGCTAAGATACCAAGAGAATACAGTTCTCTTTTGTAAAGTTCCCAAGGTTTTTCTATAATAATCAATTACCATAATGAGTTTTTTTAAAGCTTCCATTCATCATTTTCTTAAATATATAAACTACCAGGATAAAGATAAATAGCCATAGCCAGAAAACCCTGAGGCACTCTACCAAAGGTTTCATTTAAATCAAAATCAACTGGAAAATATGTTGGATTTTATTTCAAAGTCAATCCTGGTTAGGTTAAAAAATGTGCAAAACAGAAAATGAGTAAAAGAAAATCCTTGATAAGCTGACTTCACAAGAAGATTATGTATCACTCTTACAATCACTGTAGTTCACATATATTTGTTAAATGGGTCTCACTAGCCAGCTCTTTTACTTTTAAAACTGGAAACAAATTCTTTACTTGGGTCTTTTCTAACCTATTAACTTATTATCTCTTTCTGTTCTTGGAAAAACTGTAGCCAAACAGGGGGTTATTTGGCAAATCAGTGTTAACCAGGGTTTTTCAACTTTGGTACTGTTACCTTTCCAGCAGTTAGAATTCTTTGTTGAGGGATGTTGTCTTGTGCACTGTGGGGTGTTTAGCAACCAGCTGCCAATAGCAGATACCCACTCCTCTGAATTGTCACAAGCAAAACTTTCTATAGACATTGACAAATGTCCTTATGGGACAAAGCCCCCCTCCAATTTGAGAACAACTGTTCAATACTTTCCATAAGCATTAAATGAAAAAGAATTCAGTAGAATATGCTTGTAGCATAAAAATGGCATTAAACAGAGAAAATTAGGGCACAAATAGCTAGCTGGAACTTGGAAGGGATGAAATTGGGTAAGATTTAGATGATGATGGAAGAAATGACAATGAAAGCATGGAAAGGTTTCCTATATCATTTAGCCATGATTGTCCCATATCCTATGTAATAAAAGCCTAATATGCTAAGTGTCCTGTCATACAGTGTCCGTTCAACCTATCAAAGTGTAATATGCTAATGGTATGCTAAGGTGACTCAACCACTTGCTATGATGTGCACTGGGAGCAGACAGTCAACAGGCCGACCAGTCGCTATGACGTCCACTGACCATCAGGGGGTAGATGATCCGACTGGTAGGTTAGCTTGCTGCTGGGGTCCAGTCATATGGGACTGAGTGAGACGGGCCGCACATACCCTGGAGCCCTCCTGCAGTTCCTCCCTGGCTGGCCAACCACCTGTGTCCCTCATTGGCCCCAATTGTGCACCGGTGGGGTCCCTCAGCCTGACCTGTGCCCTCTTACAATCCAGAACCCCTCGGGGGATGTGGTAGAGCCAGTTTTGGCCAGATCCCACAGGCCAGGTTAAGGGACTCCACTGGTGCACGGATTTGTGCACCGGGCCTCTAGTGTATATATATTATATCTTTATTGTTGAAAGTATTACATAGGTTCTCCTTTTCCCCCCTCCATTAACCTCTTCTAGCCTACTCCTGTCCCCCCTTCCCCAAACCCTCACCCATCCAGGCTCTCACCATCCCACAGACACCTGTCTGTGTCCATGGGTTGTGTATACATACACACAAGTTCACTGGTTGATCTCTTTCCACCCACCCTCCCCTGCCTTCCCTCTGAGGTTCAATAGTATGTTCATATTTCTATGTCTCTGGGTCTATTTTTGATCATCAGTTTATTTGGTTCATTAGATTTCACATATGAGTGAGATCATGTGATACTTATCTTTCTTTGATTGTCTTACTTTGCTCAGCATAATACTCTCCAGATCCATCCATGCTGTTGCAAATGGTAGGATTTCTTTCTTTTTTATTGCTGCATAGTATTTCATTGAATAAATGTATTACAGTTTTTTGTTTGTTTGTTTTATGTTGTTGTTTTTAATCCATTCATCTGCTATGTGATGGGCACTTAGGCTTTGTTTCCAAATCTTAGCTATTATAAATAGAAGTGCTATGAACATAGTGGTGCATCTATTCTTTCTGATGAGTGTTTTGGGTTTTTTTAGGAAATATTCCCAGAAGTAGGATCACTGGGTCAAATGGGAGTTCTATTTTTAATTTTTTGAGGAAATTCCATATTGTTTTCCACAGTGGCTGTACCAGTCTACATTCCCATCAGCAGTGTACTAGGGTTCCCTTTTCTCCACTACCTTGCCGACACTTATCTTTGGTTGATTTGTTGATGATAGCCATTCTGACAGGTGTGAGGTGATATCTCATTGTCGTTTTGATTTGCATCTCTCAGATGATTAGTGTCTTTGAGCATTTTTTCATATGGCTCTTTACCATCTGTATGTCTACTTTGGAGAAGTGTCTATTTAGGTCCTTTGTCCATTTTTTAATTGGATTGTTTATTTTCCTTTCATTAAGTTGTATGAGTTTCCTATATATTTTGGAGATTAACCCCTTTTCAGATATATCATTGGCAAATATGGTGTGGGCTCTCTTGTTATTTTGTTGATGGCTTTTGCTGTGCAGAAGCTTTTTATTTTGATGTTGTCCCATTTGTTTATTTTCTCCTTAGTTTCCATTGTCTTAGGAGATGTATCGGTAAATATATTGCTATAAGAGATGTCTGAGATTTTGGTGCCTATGTTTTTTTCTAGGACTTTCATGGTTTCACATCTTACATTTAAATCTTTTATCCAATTTGAATGTATTCTTGTGTAAGGTGTAAGTTAGTGGTATCTCTTTTAAAATTACTATTTCTTAAGTGTGTACTTTCTGCAAGATATATTCTTTAATCTGGCTTATCTTCATCTCATGTCTTTCCTGTTTCAATGTTTAATGTGCATTTTCATTTAGTAAACATATTGATCATTTGATAATATCTTTATTAGAATTTATATGTATTGATTTGTGAATTGTCTATGATCTTTACTCATTTTTTTCTCTTTCTCTTTTCTTTTATTCATTAGTTTATAAAGACATTGATACAGTAAAATATTAATTATTGTTCACACATATAGAAAATTACATTTTAGATTGTGAATGGTATTTCTAAAGAAAAAGAGAAAGTAACAAAAATACATTTTACAAACTAAAATTACATTTTAGTTTGTGAATGGTATTTCTAAATAAAAAGAGAAAGTAAAATTGACCTATTAAAGTTTTTTAAATTGGCCTCTTTACCATCATTAAAATATTGATTTCATAATATTAAAAATATGATTACATGTGGATACATAGAAAACAAAGAAAAGAACTGCAACATACATTAAATGATTATTCACAGTAATGAGGTCATAGATGATTTTTATATTTCTTTGAGTATTTTTAAATATCTCCTAAATTTCAATGAATTTGTAGTGTTATTGTAAGCAAAATACACTAAAGAAATATAATTTTAATCGTTTTGTAAAGGCAGATTACAAAAATTACCTGCAACTGCAGTTTTTCTTAGTTGGGATTCAGCAAGTTTCTATACATTAGATACACCTAATATTTGTTTCAGGAAAGTGATGGTAATTTATAAAGGAGGCTTGGGAGGGGCAGATGCAGGGTGGTGGGGGTCAATGGGAAAAGAAGCAAAGGGGGCATCTATAATACTTTCAACAATAAAGATAAATTTAAAAAAAATAAAAAGGACTCTTTAAAGTATTGTTATTATGTTTTTACATTTGGAGGTTCTCAACTTACAGCATGATAAAATATTCTAATTATACAAGCTTTTAGCAAGAATCTGACACACACACACACAAATACTAGGCTGAGAACTACAAGCATGAAGTTTGAATTTTGCCCTTATACTTTTTGAGAGCATTTCTTTAGACAAGCCACCAAGATTTCATAGTTCAGTCTTCTTTGTGTAAGTGACATATCTCCAACTCTTCCTTATACTGCAGATGTAATGGACTCAAGAGAAAAAAAGGAGAATTAGAATACAGTGCTAGCTAGTTTTAGATATTTATATTTTAATAGTGTTTATTTGCCTGCAAAACATTTTGTTTTCAAATGAAGTATAGAATGTAATGTCAAATCATCATACATAAGAGGATACTACTTTAAAATATTTTATATGATTAATAACATGAACAACAACTGTTGTCCTTGTATTTTAAAAATTTTTGTTGACTTCTTGACTATAAAAAGTTTCTCATTCATTTTTCCTGTCACACATTTCCAAAGAAATATTTTAGATAAACCTAGCCAGAATCCTGAGTTCTAAACAATAGCATCTGAGTTTTTCCCCTAAAATTAAATATCAATATGTACCATCCCAATTAACTTTTAAACTGAAGACCTCACAGGCACATCTGAAAGAAAGTAAGAGTCATCTAAAAAGATGGGTATAAATTACTGAAACTGCAGTCTGCCCTCTGGAACTAGTGTCTTTGGCTTATCATGGACCTTATAAGGCATAATTTTTAGGTAAATGATACTTGATTTGCTACTTATTTTGGGGGGAGGATGACTGGGTTGCCTCAAAATAAAATATATCCCATGACAATGACTTATACAGAACATTGAGTTTATGGAAAAAGCAGCGGTCCAGAGAAATACCTTCTTATTTATGTCAAGGATTTAAAAAATGCTACATTTAAATTTAATATCATGATGAGCAGTATTTCGCTGTATGATAGGCCTCATTACACTGCAGCATGTACAGTATTTGGCTTACTTAACAATTTTTATCAATCATTTAAAAATGGACAATGCACTAAAAAAGTGATAGAAGTTTACTTTACAGCTTTTAAATCTACAAAATATACACTGAATCAGAAAAGAAAAGACAAAGAAATATAAGAAGTATTTGGTAAATCCTGGGCCCATTACTTGATTTATTCAGAAACCAAGGATAATGATTGTTAATTGTATTAACAAATGTTGTTCCTATTTGTGACAAAAAATCTCTCTCTGATTTTCTTTCTAAGATTTACCTTTATCTACTTATATGAATTTGTCAAATTTGTATGAAACATCAATTTCCTGTCACTTTTAGACTCTACCCAATTATTGCAACAATTAATTCTTCCCATTTTATCATAGTTTGAAGCAATCTGAATCAAGGACTCCTTTCTAAATTCCTCTAAATGTGAACATACTAAACATGAAAACAAAAACAGCAATAATGTGGAAACTTCCACTACTGCAAATAATTTCTGGACAAATAACAAAAGAAGGAAAAATTATAATAAAAAACTTTTACTTAAATAGAATCTTTTATTCTTCAAAGTATTACTGGTTGATTTCAGTGACATATTTTAATTCTTCTTCCTTTTCAGGTATTCAAGTTTGAATTATATTAATATTTACTCCACCCTTGTCCTTATTTATAATCATGCATAGTATCTTCTTTTTTAAATTATTGCTTTATGAATTTTTACTTATACTTTTGCATGACATGTTGTTTCAAAATTATTTTAAAATAACTAGATTTGTAGTAGATGATATTAGGTGAATACAATCCCTGGCCCTGTCTCTGATTCTGGGCAAAAATTTTAATATTTTTGGGCATAAGTGGCTCTGTTATAAGATATGAATATTTTTGGCTAAACACTAACATAAGAATTGACTATGAAAATGAGAACATATTTTATTAAATAGATAGTATTTACATTTCTGTTAGTAGGAAATTTGTGATATTATGACCAATGCAAACTTCCTACAGTACCTATTTTTCTTTTTAAATTTATTTATTACATCCCCCCCCCCAACTAGAATATGAATTATTTAAAAGAAAAAGAAGTTCGTTTTACTCGCAGTTATACTTACATCCTTAGAACAGTGTTTTGGTATAAGGTAGAATCTCAGAGAAAAAATTTGCAGAACTAAATTAACAAATATTCACATTTCTAAAATATTATAGCAACACTCATCAGTTAAAAAATTGATTTATTCTTATTAAACTATATTAAAAGTAGCTTCACTAATATTTAGGAATCCAGGAAAAAAGAATCCCACTGTGAGTCAACTGTCTCAATGATTCTTAAGTAGATAGCTTTTATTTTTTAAAGAAAAATGTTTCAAATTCACCTACCTTATTCTACCACACTGGAGCTATTGGAAAGTACAAGGATTAGTATGAGTTGGTCTTAAAAGGCCATATTAGATACCTCTGGTATAATTTTTCAAAATAGTGTACAGTGTTTTAACTTTAATGGCAGCCATGCAGCTAAAACCACATATGCTTTTTTTAAAAAACATATCTCTAAGTGGACTGTCATTAACACGTATAAGTAATAAAATGATATACTTTTGTTCTAGACATATAAACATTATCATGTTTATATCAGCATAATTATGAACTTTTTTGTACCATTATAGCTGGGTTTTCATTCTACTATCACTAGCTGCTTAATAGCAAAAAGGCTCCATTTTCAATGGAAGCTTCTAGGAAAATATTTTAACTATATTTGATATAAGACAGTGTTGTCCTGATGGATAAAAGCTTCTTTTTCTATGTGTATTTACATTAGAAATAATCCACTAAGATATTTATTCATATCCTGAATAGAGCTTTTTAGTATAGAGTTCCAGTTGGAAAAAATATATGACAATGTGATGAGTTTGTTACAAAACATATAATAGTCTCAGCACCTTGCTTGCCTGCTGTAAAGATATGATTTTTAATAAAAAAAGAATAAACATTTAGCCTTCCTTTGTCAAAACATGTTACTTATGACCTGCAATATGGCTATGGTCCTAAATTTATTCTAAATATGAGACATCTACCATGCCAGATTACATGATAACTTCACAAAATGGGCAAATGTTCACCAGAAACCATAAGGTGAATTCTAATAAAATCAACTACCACATAATATAAAAAGCTATTACACAGTAATTCATTTCAACAGTCCAAAATAATAAAAAAAAAATAATTGCAAAAAATGAATAGGCTAAATACATTAGAGTCTCTGAATTTTTTGCTTGTGTTTAAGCAACAGACCTAAGGTATTTTAGTATCATAGGATCTTAGCACTAGGAAGAATATAAATGACCTTGTAGTTCAACTTTTCCTTTTTCTTTCTTTTGCAGATGAACAAATCCAGAGAGAAAACTATTAAAGTGTTTTTTCTTAATTAAAATATTCATTAATATGTGTCTCAAAAATCATTATCCTACATAATAAAAGGCTAATATGCAAATAGAACAAACTGTGGCACAACCAGAACAACCAAACAACCAAACAACCAAACAACCAGTTGCTATGACGTGTGCTGGCCACCAGAGGGCAGACGCTAAATGCAGGAGCTGCCCCTGGTGGTCAGTGCACTCCCACAGCCAAATTCCCACGGCTGGCCAACCTCCCACAGTCTCTCCGCCAACCAGCCAGCCCTGATTGTAGCCAACCTTCCACGGTCCCTCTCTCTGGACTAGGCGAGATGGCCCCAATTGGCCCCTATTGCCAGCCAGGCCAAGGGACCCCACCTGTGCACATTTTTGTGCACTGGGCCTCTAGATTTACTTTAAAAATATTTTTCAAAGATGATTTGTACAGAGAGTTTGTAGTTTATGGTTGCACCCTAACTATACACCCAAGTGAATATAAAATGATTAAACAGTAATCTCCCTGATTTTTAATTCATAGAAGCTATTCGAGGTTTTTTTATTGTTTTTTATTTTTACCAAGTGTTATAAAAATTTCTCCTTAGTGGAAGACCTATTGGCTCAGGGCAATATTTAAGGCAGTCATGTCTTAGTAGCAGCTCAGGCAGAGACACAGGAAACTGTACAGTCAGCTTTGAGCATGATGACAAGACAGATATTTTATTAATTACTAGAGTTACTAGAGGCCCAGTGCATGAAATCATGCATGGGTGAGATCCCTCTGCCTGGCCGGCCATAGGGGCTGATTGGGGCCATCTCTCCCAGTCCTGATCAGGGCCGATTTGGGCTGGCTGGTGGGGAGGAGGGACTGCGGGAGGTTGCCTCACCCACTGAGGGGAGGGACCACAGGAGGTTGGCAGGCTGAGGGGAGGGACCTCTGGAGGTTGGCCAGCTGCAGGAAGTTGGCTGTGGGAACTCACTGACCTCCAGGGGATAGATCCTGCATTGAGCATCTGCCCCCTGGTAGTCAGTGCACATCATAGTGACCAGTCATTTGGTCGACCAGTAGTAACGGTTGCTTAGGCTTTTATATGTATAGACTAGAGGCCCAGTGCACAACATCTGTGCATGGGGGGAGGGGGGGGTCCCTCAGTCCAGCCTGCACCCTCACCAATCCAGGACCCCTCGGGTGATGTCTGACTGCTGGTTTAGGCCCAATCCCATAGAGCCTAATCCAGCAGTCGGACATCCCTCTCACAATATGGGACTACTGGCTCCTAACCACTCACCTGCCTGCCTGCCTGATCACCCCTAACCACTCTGCTTGTCTGCCTGATCTCACAACTGCTCTCCTGCCTGCTTGATCACCCCTAACCTCTCTGTTGCCTGCTTGATAGTCCCTAACCATCTCTGCCTGCCAGCCTGATTGCCCCTAACTGCCTTCCCCTGCTGGCCCACTCACTCCCAACTGCCCTCCCCTGCCAGCCTGATCACCCCTAACTGCCCTCCCCTGCCAGCCTGATTGCCCCTAATTGCCTCTGCCTGCTGGCCTGATAGCCCCTAACTGCCCTCCCCTGCCAGCCCGGTCACCCCTAACTTCCCTCCCCTGCTGGCCTGATTAACCCTAACCACCTCTGCCTTGGCCCCCACCACCATGGCTTTGTCGGGAAGACATCCAGATGGATGCCTGGTCTAATTAGCATATTACCCTTTTATTAATATAGATTAGTAACCTATGGGAACCATGTTATCTGCTTGTGTCTTAAATAGTCCACTCATAGAGCTGTCAGCTAAGATCAGAATCTCCATGGCTAAGAGGCAACAACTCTCTGGTGACTGAGAAGAAAAGTGGGAAGAAGGGAGCTTAGACAATGGGTTTAAATGAACTAAAGGTAAAAGAGAAGGGAACAAGAGAGGTTTGTCTACCACTGCTAGAAGTGGTCACTAGGGGGGCCCCAGGTCCAAACAAAAGTTGAGGGGATAAGTAAAGTGGAATGATGAACACATCTCTGAAACTTCACTCCTTTCCCCATCCCCAGTATGTTGGAATAGATCACTTAAACTTCAAATAAGGTTGAACTTGAATGTTCTTTTTTGTTTTGTTTGAGTGCTTGTCTGGATAATGAATGGACCATTTTATTTTAGCCTATACCACCAGTTTCTTCTACCATAAAGGAACATAGCTGGAGTTAGGTGCCTAAGGAACATCATAGGTTCAAAGGAAGAGGAACAGCAAAACACAGTTGATCCAAGAGGATGGGGAGATCTAGAATAAAGTTATTTTTTTTACATTAAATAATTTTTATTTTTCAATTACAATTGACATGTAATATTATATTAGTTTCAAGCTTACAACCCAGTGATTAGACATTGTATAACTAAATTATCATCCCAATATATCCAGTACTCATTTGACACCATACATAGTTATTACAATATTATTGACTATATTACTTCTGCTATACTTTATATTTCCATGTCTATTTGGTAACTACTAATTTGTACTTCTTAATCCCTTCACCTTAATCACCTACCTCCCCACCCCACCTCATATCTAGAAAGACATCCAGATGTTCTCTGTATCCATGACTCTATTTCTATTCTGCTTTTTCATTTATTTTTTAGATTAAATTATTAATAGACATGTATTTATTGCAATTTTATTATTGGTATTTTAGATCTTATTTTTCTTCTTGAAGTATACCCCTCAATATTTTATGTAATACTGTTTTGGTGGTGATGAACTTCTTTAGTTTTGTTTTGTTTGTCTGTCTGGGAATCTCATTATATGTCCTTAAATTCTAAATGATAGTATTGCTGGTCAAATAATCTTGGTCGAAGGTCCTTGCTTTTAATCACTTTTAATATTTCTTGCCAATCCTTTCTGGCCTGCAGTTTCTGTTCAGAAATCAGCTGACAGTTTTATGGGAACTCATTTGTAGATAACTAACTGCTTTTCTCTTGCGGCTTTTAAGATACTCTCCTTGTCTTTAATCTTTGACGTTTTAATTATGATGTGTCTTGGTATGGGCCTCTTAGGGCTCATCTTGTTTGAGACTATGTGTCCTGGACATGTTTGTCTATTTCCTTTACCAGGTTAGGAAGGTTTTCTATTATAAGTTTTTCACATATTTTATTATTATTATTATTATTATTATTATTATTATTATTATTTAATCTTTAATGTTTAAAGCATTACATATGTCTTCTTTTTCCCCTGTTGACCTCTCCCCAGTCACTCCCACCCCTGCAGCACATGCTTTCACCCCTCTACTGTTTATGTGTATGGGTTATGGCTATATGCATGCATACAAGTCCTTTGGTTGCTCTCTTACCCCCTCCCTTCCACCTTCCCTCTGAGGTTGGATGGTCTGTTTGATGCTTCTATGCCTCTGGATATATTTTTGTTCATCAATTTATATTGTTCATTATATTCCACAAATGAGTGAGATCATGTGATATTTATCTTTCTTTGACTGGCTTATTTTGCTTAGCATAATACTCTCCAGGTCCATCCATGCTGTTGCAAACAGTAGGAGTTCCTTCTTTTTTATAGTAGCACTAGAGGCCCGGTGTATGGATTCATGCAGGGTGGGGTCCAGCTGGTCTGCCCCATTCAGAGTTGAGGGGCCAATTGGGGACGGGGCTGACCATGGGGAGGGGCCATAGGTGGTTGGCCAGCTGGCCCCCCGGTTGAACTCCTGGTCAAGTTCCAGGTCAAGGAGACAATTTGCATATTAGCCTTTTATTATATAGGACTAGAGGCCTGATGTACAAAGATTTGTGCAAGAATGGGCCTTCCTTCCCTTGGCTGCTGGCACTGCCTTAGCTCTGGCTGGAGCTGCCTTTTCGCTCTGGTCTAGAGCCACCTTTCTGCCTTCCCACACTCCCCAGAGGCCCAGAGCTACTGGGGTGGTGTGGAATGCCTACATCCTCACCATGGTGATGAGGCAAGCGTCTGCCCCACCCCCAGGCACTTGGTGCCTGCATATGCAAATTAACCAGCCATCTTTGTTGGTTTCTTTTGCATACTCACTCCTGATTGGCTGGTGGGCATCGTGAAGGTATGGTCAATTTGCATCTTACTCTTATTAGTGTAAACAGTATTCCATTGTGTAGATGTACCACAGTTTTTTAATCCACTCATCTGCTGATGGGCACTTAGGCTGTTTCCAAATCTTAGCGATTGTAAATTGTGCTGCTATGAACAGAGTGGGTGCATACATCCTTTCTGATTGGTGTTTCTGATTCCTTGGGATATATTTGTAGAAGTGAGATTACTGGGTCAAATGGGAGTTCCATTTTTAATTTTTTTAGGAAACTCCATACTGTTTTCCACAGTGGCTACACCAGTCTGCATTCCTACCAGCAGTACACGAGGGTTCCTTTTTCTCCATATCTTCATCAGCACTTGTCATTTGTTGATTTGTTGATGATAGCCATTCTGACAGGTGTGAGATGGTACCTCATTGTCCTTTTGATTTGCATCTCTTGGATGATTAGTGACTTTGAGCATTTTTTTCATATGTCTCTTGTTATCTGTATGTCTAATTTGGAGAACTGTCTATTCAGGTAATTTTCCCATTTTTCAATTGGATTTTGTCTTCCTTTTTCTCAGCTGTATTAGTTCATTATATATTTTGTAAATTAACTGCTTATCAGATGAATCATTGGCATATATGTTCTCCCATAGAGTGGTCCACCTTTTCATTTTGTTGCTGGCTTCTTTTGCTGTGTAAAAACTTTTTATTTTGATGTAGTCCCATTTGTTTATTTCCGCTTTGTTTCCTTTGCCCTAAGTGATGTATCATCGAACACAATGCTATGAGAGATGTCTGAGATTTTAGTGCCTATGGTTACTTATAAGATTATTATGGTTCACCACCTATGTTTAAATTTTTTATCCATTTTGAGTTTATTCTTGTTTATGGTATAATTTGGTGGTCTAGTTTCATTTTTTTGCATGTAATTGTCCAAATCCCCCCACACAATTTATTGAAGAGACTGTATTTACTCCATTGCATGCTCTTGCTTCCTTTGTCAAATATTAAATGAGAGTAACGGCTTGAGTTGAATTCTGGGTTCTCTGTTCTGTGCGTTGATTCCTGTTCTTTTGCTACTACCAGGCTGTTTTGATTACAGTGCCTTTGATATCTGGTATTGTGATCCCTGTGACTTTGTTCTTTCTTAAATTTGCTGTGGCTCTTCAGGGTCTTTTTTGGTCCCATGTACATTTTTAGCATATTTGTTCTAGATCTGTGAGATATGCAGTTGGTATTTTAATAGGGATTGCATTGAATCTGTAGGTTGCTTTGGGTTGTATGGACATTTTAATGATATTAATTCTACCAATCCATGAACAAGTTATATTCTTCCACTTGTTTATATCTTCTTCCAGTATTTTTTTTCAACATCCTATAGTTTTCTGAGCACAAGTCTTTTACCTCCTTGTTTAAGTTTATTCCTAAGTATCTTAATGTTTTTGTTGCAATGGTAAATAAAAATGTATTTTTATTTTCTCTTTATGAGAGTTCATTATCCTATATAATAAAAGAGTAATATGCAAATTAACCACCACTCTGCTACACCCACAAGCTACGCCCACCAGCCAATCAAGAGAAAGTATGCAAATTAACCCAACCAAGATGGCTGCGGCCACTGAGCAAGCAGGAGGCTTGGGTTTCCCTGGCAATGGAGGAAGCCAAGCTTTTTGCACACCTTGGCTGGCCCAGGCCTCCACTCAAGGCTACAAAGTTTCAATAATAGAAGATAAATAAATCCAAAAATGGCGGCAGCCATGGAACTGGAGAGAGCAGGAGGCTTGAGTTACCCCCAGCGATGGAGGATGCCAAGCTTCTGCATCCCTGGCCTACCTTGGTCTCCACTCAAGGCTACAAAGTTTCAATTATAGAAGATAAATAGATCCCAGATACCAGGGCCTCCACTTGGGTCGCTGGGGGGTGTGGCCGGCCTGCAAACCACCACAGGCCCCTCACCCAGGCTGCCTCATGCTCCAAGGGAACCCCCACCATGATCCGGGACACCCTTCAGGGCAAACCAGCTGGCCCCCTCCCATGCACCAGGCCTCTATACTATCTAATAAAAGAGTAATATGCAAATTTATCATCACTCCAACACACAAGATGGCTGCTCCCATGTGGTCAAAGATGGCTGCCCCATGTGGACACAAGATGGCTGCCACAAGATGGCCAGCTGGGGAGGGCAGTTGGGAGGGACCAGGCTGGCAGAGGTGGGAAGTTGGGGGCAACTGGGCCTACAGGGTAGGGCAGTTGGGGGGGGCCAGGCCTGCAGGGGAGGGCAGTTAGGGGTGACCAGGTCTGCAGGGGAGGGCAGTTAGGGGTGACCAGACTTGCAGGGGAGGGCAGTCAGGGGCAAACAGGCTGGCAGGGGAGTGGTTAGGGGGTGATCAGCCTGGCAGGCAGAAACAGTTAGGGGAAATCAAGAAGGCAGGCAAGTGAGCAGTTGGGAGCCAGCAGTCCTGGATTGGAAAGGGATGTCCGACTGCCTGTTTAGGCCCAATCCCAGTAGGATCGGGCCTAAACAGACAGTCGGACATCCCTTGAGGGGTCCCAGATTGGAGAGGGTACAGGCTGGCCTGAGGGACACCCCCACCATGCATGCATTTCTTGCACTGGGCCATTAGTTGGTATATAAAAATGCCATAGATTTATGGATAATAATTTTATATTCTACTATATTGCCAAATTCTTTTATTAAATCTACTAGTTTTTTGGTGGAGTCCTTAGGGTTTTCTGTATACAATATCATGTATTTGCAATAATGACAGTTTTACTTCCTCCTTTCCAATTTGGATGCCTTTTATTTCATCTTCTTATCTGATTGCTCTGCCTAGTACTTTCAATACTATTTTGAATAAGAGTGGTAAAAATAGACATCCTTGTCTTTTTCCTAATTCTTAGGAGAATGTTTTAATTTTTTGCCCACTGGTATGGGCTGTATTTTTGTCTTATATGGTCTTTATTATGTTGAGGTATGATCCCTCTAATCCCACTTTCCTGAGAGATTTTATAAAAAATGGGGTTTTGGATTTTGCCAAATGCTTTTTCTGTGACTATTGATATTATCATGTGATTTTTGCCTTTCTATTTGTTTATGAGATGTATCACATTTCTTGATTTATGAATATTGGACCATCCTTTCATCCCTGGAATAAATCCCACTTGGTCACGTTGTATGATCATTTTATATATTGATGGATCTGATTTGCTAATATTTTGTTGAGGATGTTAGCATCTAAGTTCATTGGGCATATTGGCCTGTAATTCTCTTTGTAGTGTCTTTTGGAAGTAGGATAATGATAGCCTTGTAAAAAGAACTTGAAAGTATTCCTTTCTATAGGACTTTATGGAATAGATTCAGGAGGCTAAACGTTAGTTCTTCTTTGAATGTTTGATAAAACTCTCCTGTGAAGGTGTCAGACAGGGCTTTTATTTGCTGGGATATTTTATTTTGTTTTATTTTATTTTATATTTTATTTTATTTTATTATTACTGCTTTAAGTTCATCACTTGTTATCAGCCTATTAAGGCTTTCTAATTCTTCCTAATTCAGTATTGGAAGATTGTATTTTTCTAGGAATTTGTCAATTTCATCCACAGTTTCCAACTTGTTGGCATATAGTTTTTCATAGTATTTGCTTACAATCCTTGGTATTTCTGTGGTGTCAGTTGTTAGTTCACCTCTTTGGTTTTATTTATCTGAATCTATCCCTTTGTTTCTTCATAAGTCTGGCTAAAAGTTCATCAATCTTGTTTATCTTTTCAAAGAACAAACTCTTGGTTTTGTTGACCTTTTGTATTGTATTTTTAGTCTATATGTCATTTATTTCTGCTCTGGTCTTTATTATTTTCTTCCTACTACTTACTGTGGGCTTTTCTTATTGTTCTCTTTCTAATTCTCTAAGTTGTAGGTTTAGATAGCTTATTAGAAGTTTTTCTTGTTTTTTGAGGTAGGCCTATAATGTTATGGACTTCCTTCTCAGGACTGATTTGGGGTTGCGTGTGTTCATTTTTATTTGTTTCTAGGAATTTGTTTTTATTTCTTCCTGATCTCATTGGTAGGGTGGCCTTATGTCGTGGGTGATATGTGAGACCCAGTGGTGCAGTCTCTCTGATTACCAGACCTGGGGGCTCTAATTATTTATCTAGTCTACCTTGTCTGGGCCCTCCTATTGTAAATGGCTCTTGATTGCTCTTGGCTCATTTGTGCATGGTTCAACCTTCAGGCCGGCAGACTGAGACTCAGCACCTAACACTGCATGCAGCCTGTTGTGCAATTGCTTATTACATAACTAGAGGCCCAGTGCACGAAATTTGTGCATGGGGGGGGTGTCCCTCAGCCTGGCCTGCACCCTCTCCAATCTGGGACCCCTCGGGGGATGTCCGACTGCCGGTTTAGGCCCTATGGGATTGCCCCTAACTGCTTCTGCCTGCCAGCCTGATCAGCCCCTAACCACTCCCCTGACAGCCTAATTAATACCTAACTGCAACCCTGCCAGCCCGATCACCCCCAACTGCCCTCCCCTGCCGGCCATCTTGTGACAACATGGGGGCGACCATCCTGTGGCGGCCAACTTGTGACGATGTGGGGGCAGCCATCTTGTGACCGCCATCTTGTTTTGACATGGGGGCAGCCATCTTGTGTCAACATTGGGGTGGCCATCTTGTGATGATGTGGGGGCAACCATCTTGTGATGATAAGGGGGTGGCCATCTTGTGATGGCCATCTTCTGACGATGTGGGGGTGGCCCTCTTATGGTAGCCATCTTGTGATGATGTGGGGGCAACCAACTTGTGATGCAAGGGCATGAGGGTCAATTTGCATATTACCTCTTTATTATATAGGATCCTCCTCTGTAGATTTGGAGCCTATTCTCAGTATCACCCTGAGAATAGCTGCTTGTATATCTTATTGGATCCTGCTCTGTTGTAGTCTGAAGCTGGACATTGGATTTATAGGTTTTGAGCCTCTTCAGTGGGTCTCTGATACAGGCCAATATCAGACACTATTTGAGATGTCCCTGACTACCTGTTTAGAGTTATCAGTGATACACAGCTTTTGGCTCTTTCTACTGGGGTTGAATGCATGTAGGTAGGACTGAGCTGTGCACCAAGGTCTGCTTTTCCTAGCCCAGGGTCCAGAGGCAGGCCAGGCAAAGACTCAAAGCACCCAGTGATCCACTTCTGCTTGCAAACTGATTGTTAGTCTGTCACTTAATGGGCCTCAGGCTATAGAGCTGTTCTTGGCATAAACTTCACAGGGTGGGACAAGAGCAAGCATATCAAACTCAAAGGCTAACATGGATCAAATAAACAAGATTAAGTTTATGTGGGCTGTAAAAAAACAAAAGCTTCAATTTTCATTGAAACATAGATTTATTTCGATAGAGACATGCTGAATACAGAGGGTTGAAATAAAGGAGTCATTGTTAACATAAAATAATTGGACATTTTAATAAAAATTAATATTCTTCTTGAACATTAACTTACCAGACACTGAATAACTGCACAAATTAATAAGCATAATGCAAATAAACTTATCTTTATTGTTCTCCAAAAGTGAAATATTTCCTGTTGCACACACCAAACAAGTCAGTCCAAAACTAATGACATGGAAATCAGCTGCTAAAATATTTGCTGCTAGTATTAGTGGAGAGAAATGGTGCACCTGAATGTAAGGCATGTAAGGGAAATGAATGCAACATGATTATAGTAATCAGTTATTAGTGAACGTTGTAGTCCTTTATTAATAACTGGTGCACTGGTGCATGGATTTGTGCACATTGAAAGGAAATTAATTAAAAGGTGGTCAGCGGAGCGGGACTTGGCAAGACAGGCTGGACACGCTCTGGAGCCAAACTCCTGTGACCCCTCCCTGGCCGGCCGCACCTGGGGCAATGCCACAGCTCAAAGGGCATCTGTGGAGTGAGCGGGGTCCCTCTGTCAGATGGGGTCCCTCAGCCTGGCCTACAGGGATTGGGCCAAAATCAGCTCTCCAACATCCTCCGAGGGGTCTCGCATTGCGTGAGGGTGGTTCTAGGGTAAAATCCCCTGGAATCAGGCTCCCTTCTCTCTGGTTCTGGGGTGTGTCACCCAAGAACCACCGCTGTTAAGTCACTGTAGCGCCACAGCTACCGTGTTGAGCATTTGCCCCCTGGTGGTCATTGCACGTCATAGCTACCAGTCAGATGGTTGGATGGTCACTTAGCTTTTTATATATATAGATTATGTATAACAAGATACTGTAAAAATTAAGTTATGAATTTTTTATTAAAACATTTCTTACATACCGTTATATTGGCTGGGCCACAAAAATATTTGTTGTGGACTGCATGAGGTCATTGGGCCATGAGTTTGACATGCTTGGACTAGAGGGTTTCCAAAAGATGGAACAATATCTATCCCCCAGGCCAGTGGTTAGCAAACTCATTAGTCAACAGAGCCAAATATCAACAGTACAACGATAGAAATTTCTTTTGAGAGCCAAATTTTTTAAACTTAAACTTCTAATGCCACTTCTTTAAAATAGACTCACCCAGGCCGTGGTATTTTGTGCAAGAGGCACACTCAAGGGGCCAAAGAGCCACATGTGTCTCATGAGCCACGGTTTGCCTACCACTGCCCCAGGCAGAAGCTGCATTGATGGGAACGCTCTGCCTGAGAAAGATGGTTTCTGCCATATGGGGGAATGACTCAGCACAGGCATCCCAAAGGCAGGCCCCTCTACTCTCTTCCACTGAGCTCATGAATCTCTTGTCTACTCTGCCTTGCCACTGGTGGAGCCAAAGCTGCAAATGAAATTTAGTGTGTTGACTCTTCAAGGGGGTGCTTGTGTATCTAGCTATCTATCCCTGCTGGACTGAACCTCTGGTGCTTTTCACAGTCAGATGTTATGTGGGAACCTTTCCCTAGTTCTGATGCTTTGGACTGGGGACCCCGTTTTGGGGTTTAGACCCCAGACTTCTCCAGGGAAATGCCTTGCAGCTGAGATATCCCTCTGGAACTTCAGCTGTTGCCTGTGGGAGCCCAGCCAGCCCTCTCACTCCTCCACACTTCCTACAAGTCTAGAAGTGGTCTCTTCTTTATGTTCTTGGTTACAAGGGTTCTCTCCAGCTGTTCTTCAGTGGGTTATTCAGGAGTTTTTTCTATATATTAGTGGTAATTCCAGTTTGGTCCTGGGAGAATGTCAGTGTAGCTTCCACTTAATCTGCCACCATCTTCTCTCCCCTCTGTTTCTTTTCTATTGTCAATAGTGCTACTATGAATATAGGGGTGTGTATAAAACGCGGAAATTAAAATGGAATGAGTGGTTTTTCCTCTGGGCAGGATGCAAATGTGATTTCCCGGCTTCTTATGCAGCTGGATTATAAAAATGAAGCCACAGACAAAAGGTGGTATAGGAAAAGGTTAAGTTTATTCTAGGTATCATTTTTTGTTGTTGTTACACTGATAAATAGGATTATTTTAAAATTATATCTTTCTGCATGTTCATTATTGGTATATATGGCTTTTATTATGTTGAGGTATGATCACTCTATTTCTACATGCTGTGAGTCTTTATTATAAACTAGAGGCCCGGTGCATGAAATTTGTGCATGGGTAGGGTCCCTAGGGCAGGCCAGTGATCAGGGTCAATCAGGGCTGATCAGGGGCTTCCTTCCCTCAGCTGCCAGCTGCCTGCCAGAGCCTTCCTTCATTCCATGCCACCCCTTGAGGGTAAGCACATGTCATAGCGAGCAGTTGAACTCCCAGTCAGTCGAACTCCCTAGGGGAAAATTTGCATATTAGCCTTTTATTATACAGGATGGGTGTTGGATTTTGAGGAATTTTTTTTCTGTATCTATTGATATGATCATGTGATTTTTATCCTTCATTTTGTTTATCTGATGTTTATTGATTTTATTGTGAATATTGTACCAGCTTTGTATTCCTGGAATAAGTTACAGTTGATCATGTGTATGATCTTTTCACTGTGTTGCTGGGTTGGATTTGCTCATATTTTGTTGAGGATTTTAGCATCTATTTTTATCAGGGATATTGGCCTGCTATTTTCTTTCTTTGCATTTTCTTTATCTGATTTTGGAAATAGAATAAGATTGGCCTTGTAAAAATAGCTTGGAAGTTGTCCCTCTTCTTGATTTTTTTGGATTTGAGGAAGATAGGTGTTAGTTTTTCTATGAATGTTTGGTAAAACTAACTGTGAAGCCATCCAGTCCAGTATTTTTGTTTGCTGGGAATTTTTTCACAACTGCTTCAATACCTGTAGTTGTAATTAGTCTATTGAGGTTTTCTGATTCTTCCATATTGTTTTGGAAGATTGTTTGTTTCTAGAAATTTGTCCTTTTCATCCATATTTTCCAATTTAGTGGCATATAGTTGTTCATAGTATTTTCTTACAAGCCTTTATATTTCTCTCAAATCAATTGTTACTTTGGCTCTTTAATTTCTGATTTTTTATTTAGGGCTCTCTTTTCTTTGTTTCTTGCTGAATGTGGCTAAGCATTCATCAATCTTGTTTACCTTTTTAAAGATGTCACTCTTAGTTTCACAGATTTTTAAAAATATTTTTAGTTCCTAAGTCATTTATTTCTTCTGTGATCTTTAATTTCTTTCTTCTAGTTACTCTGTGCTTTCCTTGCTGTTCTCTTTCTAATTATTTAAGTTGTAGGGGCAGTTTGTTTATTTGAGCTTTCCTTTATCTTACAGTAGGCCTGTCATGCTATCAATTTTCCTCTCAGGACTGCTTTCTTTGTGCCCCATATATATTGTTTAATTGCGTATTCATTTTCATTTTTTTCCCAGGAAGTTTTTGATTTCTTTCCTATACTCTTTGGTAACTCATCCACTATTTTATAACATGCTATTTAGCCCCATGTATTTCAATGTTTTTGATTTTTTTCTTGTAGTTATTGCTATTGAGATCAGAGAAGGTGCTTGATATGATTTCAAGCTTCTTGAATTTTCTAAAGCTTATTTTATGCCCTAACATATGGTCTGTCTTTGAGAATGTTCCATGAACACTTAAGGAAAATGTATATTTTGCAGCTTTGGGATGACATGTTCTATAGATATCCATGAAATCCATCTGATTCAATGTGTCATTTATGGCTTCTGTTTCCTTGTTGATTTTTTTGTCTGAGAGATCTACCCAGGGATATTAGTGGCATGTTAAAATCTCCTTCTATGCCTGCATAGCTGTCAATCTCTCCCTTAAAGTCACCAAGGTTCTGTGTATGTATTTGTGTTTTTTCATATATATTTAGGTGTTCCTATTTTGGGTGCATATGTTTACAGGAATTATATTTTCTTGCTGGATTGATTCCTTAAGTATTATGTTGTGACCTTCTTTGTCTCCTTAATGGCCTTTGTTTTAAAATCTGTTTTGTCAGATATGAATATTGCTACCTTAGCTTTTTCTTTTGTTTCCATTTCATGGACTTTTTTTTTTTTTCATCCTTTTTCTTTCTGTCTGTTTTGCTCTGTGGTGGATCTCTAGTAGAGAGCATATACTAGTACTTGGGTCATGTTTTCTTATCTGCTTTACTACCCTATGTGTTTTGATTTGAACATTTAATCCATTTACATTTAAAGTTTATTATTAATAGGTACTTATTTATTGCCACTTTTTTTTTCTCTATACCTATTTTCCTCTCTCTCTCAATTGTTTATTCTTTCTAAAACCGTCCTTTAACATTTGTTGCAATGAAGGTTTGGTGGTAATGTACTTCTTAGCATTTTTGTCTACGAAGTTTCTATTGTGCCTTTCATTTTAAACTAGAGGCCCAGTGCACAAAATTCATGCACAGGGTGTGTGTGTCTCTCAGCCCAGCCTGCACCCTCTCCAATCTGGGACCCCTCAAGGGATGTCCGTTTAGGCCCGATCCTCTAGGATTGGGCCTAAACGGACAGTCGGACATCCCTTTCACAATCCAGGACTGCTGGCTCCCAACTGCTCACCTGCCTGCCTTCCTGATTGCCCCAAACTGCTTCTGCCTGACAGCATGATCACCCCCTAACCACTCCCCTGCCAGCCTGATTGATGCCTAACTGCTCCCCTGCCAGCCTGTTTGCCCCTAAATGCCCTCCCCTGCAGGCCCGGTCACTTCCAACTGCCCTCCTCTACTGGCCTGGTCACCCCTAATTGCCCTCCCCTGCAGGCTTGATCGCCCCCAACTGCCCCTCCTGCAGTCCTTTCCCTCCCAACTGCCCTCCCCTGCTGGCCATCTTATAGCGGCCATCTTGTGTCCACATGGGGGCAGCCATCTTGTGTGTTGGAGTGATGGTCAATTTGCATATTACTCTTTTATTAGATAGGATTATAGTCTTGTTTGATAGAGTAGTCTTGGATTTACATCCTTGCTTTTCATTACTTTGAATACTTCATGCCAATCCCTTCTGGCTTGAAGTGTTTCTGATGATAAATCAGTTCACAGTCTAATATGAACTCCCTTGTAGGTGACCTTCTTTCTCTCTCTTGCTGCTTTTAAGATTTTTTCTTGGTCTTTAACATTTTTAATTTTAATTAAATATGTCTTTGTGAGGATTTGTGTTCATCTTTATTAGAACTCTGTTCTTCCTTAACTTGTGTGACTTTTTCTCTTCACCAACTCAGGGAAGTTTTCTGTCATTATTTCTTTAAAAAGGTTCTCTTGTCCTTGCTCACTTTCTTTCCTTATTTCCCCCTATGATGCAGGTGTTGTTACCTTTCATGTTGTCCCATCCATCGTTCCCTTAAATTATCCTTCTGATTTTTAATTATTTTTTCTTGTTGTTTCTCTAATTTGGTATTGTTGTTTTTTTCTACCTTGTCTTCCAAATCACTGATTTGATCCTCTGCTTTTTTTCAATCTACTTCTAATTCCTATCAGTGTATTGTTGTTGTCCAATATGGTGTTCTTCATCTCAGCATAGTTCTTGTTCTTGGTTTCTATTTCCTTTTTCATGCATTTGTAGTTCCCACTAAGTTCCTTGTGCACCCCTATAACCATTACTTTGAACTCTATATCTGATAACATAATTGCTTTCCTCCATTTCATTTAGCTTTTTCTGGAGATTCTTCTTTTTCTTTCCTTTTTTTTTTTTTTTAATCTTGCCAGCTTAGATGTCTCTTTGTGTTTGTTTCTATGTATTTGTTAGAACTCTTTTACCTCCCAGTCTTTGTGGGGTGGCCTTATGTTGTAAGTGTCCTGTGGGACCCAGTGGCACAGTCACCTGAGCTGAATGCTTTATAAATCCATTGTGTGGATTATGTTGGTTCTCCTATTGTAATTAGGTCTTAATTGCTGTTGGCTCATTCATGTATGGGATGAACCCTCAGGCTGGCTGACTGTGAGGTTCAACTTCCACAATGTTGTACATGTCATTGTACAGAGCCAACAGAACTAAACAAGGCAAAAATAAAAAAATTAAAAAAATAAGACATCACAAAACAATGTCAATAGAGCATGAAAAGAAAAATATATTTAAAATAATGTCAAAAGTAAAACAGAAAAAGAGGAGGATATATATATATATAAAAGAAAAGAAGAAAATTAGAAAAAGAATAAAGAAAGAAAAATAAAAAAAGATTAGAAAAAGAAAACCAGAAAAAAGTATAAGCAAAGAAAATAAAATTAGAAAAGGAAAGATAGAAATATATAATATTAAGGAAAAAGAAAAGAAAAAAGAAAAAGACTTACAAAAAATAAAGAAAAGAAAAGAAAAGAAAGAAAGAAAAAAGTGAAACATCTTGCACCCTGCTCCGATGCTGTCCAAAGACAGCTACTGGGTCTGCAGGTTACTGCCATCCCGACAAACTGTCTCCAGCTACTATTCACTATACTAGGATGTGACTTCCTCTGTTGGGCTGGACTTGGCCCAGGAATAAACAAGCTGCTCTCCAAGGCAGGTTTTTACCACGACTGGGCCCATGTGTGAGTCAATAAGCAACCCAAGGCTTCGTGCAGTCCATCTATCCTGGCCTTCTGCTGCTGGCTGGCTGCCAGACTTAAATACTGAAAAGGCTTATTCTGTGAAAGAGTCAATGGTGGAATCAGGAGGTTGGGCTTGCTGGATTTCCCATGAGGTGGAGGTGCCTTTCAAACATCAGGGAATATGGGGGTGTGTTTATCCACCCCTGAGCCACAGTGTGAGTCTGCCACAGGTTTTTCCCTGACCTCCGCAGGATGGAGCCCCTAATAGTCAGGCAGATGGAGCCTGCAGAACCCAGAGGTTGGGTCTGCAGGAAGCTGGTGGTGGGTTATTACATATCTCATGAAGTTCCCAGGAAAGTGGGAGGAATGGTTCCACCCCAAAGACAGTCACTGACAACCCTTTAGACTGCCCAACCTTTAATCCTCAGCCTATACCACTGTTTCCTCAATGGGGCTTAAAACGTGGGGTGTATTTAACATCTACTGGCTTTTAGATAAGTGACCAATGATATTTTGATATGATATCTAGTATAAAACATTGCACATAACATGATGTATTCAGTTGCTTCTCCCTTCTCAACTCCCCCCCCCCCTTATTCTAGTAATACTCCTCTTCCCCCAACACCCACTTTCAGGGGAGCTAAAGGGCAGGTTCTGTGCTAGTCATCCTATATAATAAAAGGCTAATATGCAAATTTACCGAATGACCAGTCACTATGACATGCACTGACCACCAGGGGGCAGACGCTCAATGCAGGAGCTGCCCCCTAGTGGTCAGTGCTCTCCTGCCTCCACAGCACCTCTAAGGATGTCTGATTGATGGCTTAGACCCACTCTGGCAGGGAGCCAGCCTAAGCCATCAGTCAGACATCTTCTGAGGGCTCCCGACTGTGAGAGGGTGCAGGCTGGGCTGAGGGACCGCCCCCCCCCCCCACCCCGAGTGCATGGATTCCATGCACCAGGGCTCTAGTTTTGCATAATTCCATTATCCAAATTAGAAAGCATGGTCTAAAGTTCGAGGTTATATTGTTAGTACAAGGATAGAGCCTGAACGCAGTTGATCCATGTTTTGTCTATAATTTTCACATATTAGACACTGAAATATATATCTTCCACATGAAGTCACTCGAACACCCCATCTGTAAAGATCAGTATTTTAATCTGGCATATTGACATCATAATTTTCAAATCAGTCTCTAAACTATGCTCTATTTCCTAATTTTACTTTTTGCTTCCTTATTTTTTTCAACATAGATTTCCATAGTACATAACCATAATTATGAAAAAAAAAATGAATGGCAGTTACTAGAATTATATTGTTGGTAAATAGATAAATCTTACAGTGTTTGAAGTATTTGTTGGTAAAATATGATGTACATTTTTAATACTTTGGGTAAATTTCCAAACTTAAACCTCAGATTGATGGTTTTAAAAAGTCTGCAATCATTAGTATAAATTTCTTGACTGCATATTCCTGGAGAGCAGACTTCAAAATATATCATTTCTATGAATTAAAATTCTCCCATGTAGGTTTACTATATAAACCCTTTCTTTCTACAGATCTTTCTTGTGCCCCACCTTTTAGCCATCTTCAGCTTCTCTTTCAGCTGGGTGTTTTGCAAACACAAAAAAACATAAATCCAAGTTAAGAAACACCTGTTATCCTGTCTTTCTCCAGTTTAAATTTCTAGAACAAAATCACTGATATGTTCATCTGAAATATGTTTATACCCCAGTGGAGTCTGTAGCTAAAGCTATGAAAAAAACTGCTCTAAGTGTTCCACAGTCAAATGGCAAGCCATACCCAAGCTTGGCACACTTTCAGGGGAGCTAAAGGGCAGGTTTACATTTTGCAGTAGGAAAGTCAAGCACGTTTTGGGACCCACCCCCATTTATATACTGAAATGATTTAAAGAGCAGATGGCATAGAGGAATTTTTATAACAATTAAGGATAATCATAACTTGCTCAAATTTAGAGCCCTTGACACATCTTTGGCAAAGGGACACACACAACAACATGCCAAGGTTAAGTACTGTTCCTTTCCACTAACGTCTTGTAGTGTGGGATTGGAACAATTTAGCCAGTGCAAGCCAGAAGATCCTGAAACACTAGTTGGTCACCCATTTGATAATTGACAATGTGGAGTGACATGCAAATGGATAAAGAAGGCTTTGCCATTTTCATAGTGATAAAGAGCTTTCATATCAATATAGTTAAGAAGTCACCTGCTACCTGTTGTCTACTGTGTCTTCAGTGTTTCATATCATTGTCATTAAGTCACTTATTAGCCAAATTATTTTCCACATAAATTTAACAGCTAAATCCATCCATTTTTAATTCCCACAGGTGATTATCTCACAGAATGTTGTTGAGTGGTATATTCCTTTTCTGCTTTTCCCAGTACCCATGGGGATTTCTAGAATATAAAATAAACACTCTTACAAGAGTTATAATTTTTAATTAATAGGAAATGCTACATTAAATCTACTTATTATTTTCCTTTGTGTTGTATCTCTGATCTGAGATTTCCTTCTGGCAGGAAATCTGCTACACACAAGTCAACTGAACTATATTCTTCGTTACAGCTCACATTGAATCGCTATTCATTAGAGTGTTTGTCTTTCTTCCTTTTCTTCATAGGAGGTCTTGAACTTCGGAGGGTCACACAGATAGCTGTCCAATACAAACAAACGGAATTCTCTGCCAGCGTGACCAATCCTCTCATGCTTGAATTGCAATGTACTCTAGTTTTTGGTTTCTGAGAATCTGATACTTATTCATTGTTGGAACAGACCAAATCACTTAGACAGGTTATTAAAACTGTAGATATGTAGGCTCCACCCACCAACCATATTGAATTTGAATCTTTTGAGATGGAGTCTGGGAACCTGCTTCATAACAAATTCCTACAGTAACCCTTGGGCAGATGAAAATTTGAGAACCATTGAAACATTGGCGGGTATTTAACTTATTTCCAGGCTTTGACTCAAAATCAAAGAACTCTTGAAACCATAAGGACCCTGGGGACATCTGGTCACAATGGCTCTGTCAGTAGCTGTTTTGAAATACCCTTGACCTTAACATTTAAGAGTGAAAGATAAAATATAGAAAGAAAATGAAACAGCAATGCAAAGCCTGGCTCCAAAGCAAACCAAACATCTCCTTGAACCAGAAAAGGGTTATAAATTCATATTGGAAAGAGGTTAAACGTAAATGCCTTTTGGGTTCTGGAGCCAGAAGCTGGTAGGCAGTAGGGGCTTAGTTACCTAGTTCCAGCCTTACTGTGGGTTATGCTAGGGCCTTAAGCTCATGAAAAAACTAATGGAATTATGGTTTTATGCATATGGTGCCCAAGATATAAGCTAAGAGAAAGAAAAAGAATATCAAACCAAAAGCAAAAACTAAAACTAAATCAAAACTAAACCAAGCATAAATTTCCATACTCAAAATGACCCTGACAACCCAAATTCTGAAATAAATAAAGACATTTTATGCAAAGGAAGACTGCCATTGCAATCAATAATTAATAGAATTAGAACATGAGTTAACTTAAGATAAAAATAATGGAAAGTGCCAATATGACTGAAATACAAAGTTAATGTCATATATTTATGATACTCATTCTGTGGATCCAGAGAAGAAACATTCTTAGAGCCTGCCTAGCTTGTACCAAAATGTTAAGAACTTGGAGGAAGCCTATGTAAGTACTTAAACATTTACTCTGCTTTGCTTAACTCTAACAATGTTTGCCTGATATGTTTTCTTTAGGACCAGAAAGTAAAGATAAGAAGCTACCTGAAGCTCCTAGAAACCACTATAACAGTTTGAAACTGACTGAAGACCCCTTCAGTGGCCTCAGCGTTACATTTTCTTATTATGCTCTCATTATAATATTAAAATTTCTGTTCAATGCCAGGCTAATTTGCCATTTCCTGTACATGCAATGTATGTGTAGCCATGCTCGCTTCCTGTGCATGCTCACCCCAAACATACCACAGCATGCTATAATGTAAGCAACTAGCCCTATAATATCCACAGTCTTTGTTCTCAGGGTGCCACTACTTTGAGAATGATCCTCAGTGTGCTCCTTGCTTGCTGGCTTGCAATAAAGTTCTTACTAACAAAATCAACTTGCAGTGTTCTTTTGGCTGACTCCTACCAAGTGGCCAAATGTTAGTTTGGTTCATTAACAATCTCTCTCTCTCAACCCTTCTTCTGTCCCCACTTCTCTCCCCATCCTATTGTGTTATCCAAGGCTCTCAAGTAATTGTCAGGATTCTTCTATTGGTTTCACAGCCCTGTATAATAGTTCTATTAAATCACTTCAACAGAATTCAGAGAAAATAGCAAAGATTTAAAAGGAAAGTATTGTTTAAAACACACACATAAATATAATTGCAATGAAATTAATGTTAAAACTTAATTCTAAGTTTAAAAGAAAAGCAACAAAAAATTCTACTTGCTTATCAACTTGCTTATTTCTCTAAGATAAAACATGCGTCTTTAATTCTGTCATGATGTATAGAGTGCTAAAGTGCTTTGTCCATGTGTAGCCATGTTTGCTTACTGTGGATGCTCACCCAAATATACCTCAACTGCTTTATCTTCAAGTGTGGACTAAAAATTTTAAACAAGGGCACTCTAAGCTTTCTTGCTGCAGTGCTCACATTATGCATATTGTGCCAACTCCTTTGGAACTATAAATGACAGTTTTTTTTATTTCTCATGTATCATCATCTACTCCACATGGTCCAATAGCAAATCATGTCTTAGACTGATTGTAGAGGAGGTGACTAAAAGGTAAAGTGGCTGAGGACATTTAGTCATTTAGAAGGCAGCAACATGAATTATCTACCCATAAGTGATATCTTTTCATGTGAGACAAAATAACATAATTCTAGAAAATGGTTTTCATGACCTCTTTCTTATAGGATATCTAGGACGTATCTACATGAAGGCATTGATAAGATAGATATGGTGTCCTGGACTTGATAAAGGCATGTAACACATGTTGGGATATACTAAAATATTTTAAAGTTACCTAATTTTTTGTTTAAAAGTAATAACAAAAGAATGTTTAAAAAATTTTAGGTTCAATCCATTTTAAGCTTAATCTCAAATTCTACCATAAAAATTTTTAGCTCTATGATAGTTTTATATGCAATACTTATGTTGCATATAAGCATATATATTGCATATATTACTTAGCTCTCACGTTTAAGAGAATTATAGGTAAATAGTTTATCATGTTTCATCAGCTTGAGTCAAATGAGAAGGGTGAATAATATCCTGGGCAACTAAGGATATCCAAGAGCAGATTGTAGAAATAAATTTATATACATTTGCTTTCTTTTTTCCTTCTTCCTTTCTTCCCTGTTTTCTTTTTTCCATCATTTGTATTCAAATGTTCACTGAAAAAATTCATTCAAACATTCAAGTTTTTATTCTGTGCTACATGTGCTGAGACTATCAACACAGAAAAGGACAATTTCAACTTACATAGTTTTGCTTTGCAGAGGATGACTCAAAGCACTATTTGAATATGAGGGATGCACTGGAGTAGCAATAAAAGTTTAGTAAAGAATATAAGGAAGGCCTGGGGTGGGGCATGCAGGGTGGAGGGGGTCAATGGGGAATAAAAAGGGGTCATCTGTAATACTTTCAACAATAAAAATAATTTTTAAAAAACCTGACTTTATAATAATAAAAAAATAATCCAAGGAATTATCTGAGACCTAGAGGATTGGTACAAGCTTGCCATGCAGAGAAGTAGGGGAAATCATTCCAGGATGAAGAGAGAGATGGTCTGTGAAGGAGACACAGGCATGAGAAAGAGCTGTTTTCAAGCAATTATGAGGAAGTCAGCTCTTTTCATGATTAATAACACCCTTATGGTTTATTTTGTGTCAACTTGGCGAGGCTCTCATGCCCAGTTGTTTAGTCAAAGTCTAGTGTAGATATTACTGTGAAGGTGTGAAGATGTGATCCTCCATAATGTGAGTGGTCTCCTCTAATCAGTTGAAGGCCTTAAGAGAAAGAATTGAAGTTTCCTGGAGAAGATGGAATGCTGATAATTCTGATTAAGACTGTACCATTGCAATTCTGACTGTATTTGTGCTCTGCAATTCAGCTTGCATCTCCTTTATGGTTATCAATCTGTTTATCTGGAAATTATTACTTATATGAATACACAGTGAGTTTTAGCTGTACTCTATACATTTCATAGCTCATTTGATTTACTCCTTATTATAACTGTATAAGTAAAGTAAGGACAAATGGAAACAGACTTACTAAAAACAAACAAACAACCCCACAGAAACCTGGCCTAAGCCTAGTCAGGTAGAGATGGAACTATGAATTTAACCCAATTCTGAGTAACTCCAAGGCCCTCACTTTTACTGGTAATTACTATAGTGCTTTCTTAGGGTATAAATTGTGAAAAATGTCAGTCACAGACCCTTACCTCCAGGAAGTTAAATGCTAGAAAAACACATTCAATATTAATTATAATACAAAAAGTACCAGAAATGTCAAATAAGAGTTGGAGACACTGTGATATTGTATTACAGTATTAGAAAGAGACCACCACATATTCTATAGTTAAAAATCAGCAAGTAGACATTTTAGGCATAGCTAAGACTTTTTTTTTCTCCTTTCTTATCTTTTTTTGTTCAATACTGCCATGATTTGGGTTGTTCTAATGCAGAGTGCTTTGTACAACATCAAAGTATTGCTTTATTGAAAGTTCATATTTCTCTTGCCTGTTTTATTGTTTCCCAAACAACAGGAAAGGCTTTGATGCTTCTTATAAACCAATTCTTTAGATCCCAGTCTATGGATAGCTGTTCTTCTGCTTCCTGATAGTTCCTGCTTTCTTCTTCTCATACTCACCTTATTTTGGCTTCAGGGCCAGATTCATCTTCCGACTCTTCTATTGCATGGGCAGGAAGACAATGCTACATGAATATAACAGAAAAATGTGTTTTAGAGTCCCAGTGCCACCATTTACTTACTTTATGACCTTGGACACACCTTAGAAGAGGTACATGATGATCAGTCTTGGGGATAGTGTCATGTTCTACATAATGACGTGTTAGCCAAAAATGGACCACATATATGGTGGTGATCCCAGAAGATTATAATGAAACTGAAAAATTTGTACCACCTTGTGACATTGTAGCTGTCATAACATCATAGCTCAATATTCATGTGTTGTAGTGCTGCTGGTGTAAACAAGCCTACTGTGCCACCAGTCATATAAAAGCATAACACATAAAATTATAGTACATAATTCTTGATAATAATAAATACCTATATTATTGGTTCCTGCATTTACTAGTCTATACTTTTTATGACTAGAGTATATTCTTTCAACTGATGAAAAATTGTCATAAAACAAGATGCCATGTTATGTCAGTAGCCTCAAATATTTTGTGTTTATCAGGTCTCTTGATTTCATTCTCTTGCTTGATTTAATCTTGTGTGGTTTTGTACAGTAATATGCTGTACTGGTTTGCAGCCTAGGAACAGTAAACTACACCATATAACCTAGGTATGTACTAGACTATATAATCTAAGTTTGTATAAGTACACTCTATGATGTTGGCACAGCAAAATCTCCCAATGGCACATTTATCAGAACATATCCTTATTATTAAGTGGGACATCACTATATAGTTTAAGAACTGAATTAATAAATATTCATTTTGTTCAAATCTTTGGTGGTTTCTCCTTACACAATGGATTAATTTTCACGTGATTTAGTACTTTAGTGTGAAAAGAAATGATGCATGAACTATGTTTTAGTTCACTCAGTCTGTCATAAGAGGATACTACAGACTGGGTGATTATAAACAGAAATTTACTTCTCACCATTCTGAAGGCTGGAAAAACAAGATCAAGGCACAAGCTTATTTGCTGTTTGGTGGAAGCCCACTTCCTGGTTCATAATTTTCTTACTTTGTCCTCACATGATGAAAGGGGCAAAGGAGCTCTCTGGGGTCTCTTTTATAAGGGCACTAATTCCATTCATGAGGGCACTGCTCTCATGATCTAATTTTTTCCCAAAAGCTTCACCTTCAAATGCTCTTATTAGGAATTATATTTCAACATACAAATTTTGGTGGGAAAAGACACATTCTTCTATAACACTACACTTCCAGTCATTTCCCAGGCCATTTTGACATGCACCTTCTGCTAAATTAAAACTAGTTCATTTATCTCCCTAACAACAGATCATTTTCCCCCATCAACTTCAGTTAAGAGATAAATATAGATATTTTGAAGGGTCTAAAGCTTATGCAACTTGAGAGTTCTTCTTTAGGAAGAAGAGAAGAGGAAGAATGAAAGGAAATAAATTATAAATACAACATAGAGTATAAGTTTTACAAGAGTCCCATGTCCCTTTTATTTGCTTTTGTGTAAATCTTCCTCCACTCATTTCACCATTTAATCAACTAGTATTTCTTTTTTTCCTTTTCACTGCTTACTAAATATTACCTACTCTCTGCTCAAACAGTACTTCATCTTTGAAGACTGGCAATTGATTCAAGACCAGTGTAGTGTTTTCTTCTCTGAATTCTTGTAGTATTTATTATCTTTGCTATGAATTTAGTCTGCATTACAGACTGATTTATATGGTTATTTAAGTTGAAATGCATATATTATTTTATGAAATGTCTAATTTGGCTTCCAATTCCCTGTGTATTGGTTCTGTTTCAACCCTATTTCCAACCTAACAGTGCTTTGTGTGCAAAGGTGCTATTTGTTTGTTGATTTATTTCAAAGATGATATTTCTAAGGTTCATTTTTAATGAAAAGACAAGATAGATTTTGTTTTATTTAAATATAAATTGCTACATTTATAATTTCAAGGGTACTCAGCCCATCCAATTAAAATTAAATAAAGCTATTCTTATTTATATGTTATATAAAATGTGTTAAACTAAATTAGTATGTATAATAGATGTCTTCTAAAAGTTAATGCTCATGAGAATTATGGGGCATCTACCTTTATTTTTATATGAGGATAATTTTGTTAAAACATTTTTATTAACGTGCTCAATGCATTTTATAGTTTTCTTCCTAAAGAAGTCTTAACTATAGAGTGTTATCCCTATGAAAGAGTGTCTATATCTAAATAAAGTGTCATAGAAGCCGCAGGAAGGAGAGCAATTACACACCATGTCTTAAACTATCTTTTCTTCAGTTGTATTGCTGTTGAAATATATTTCTTAAGCCCTTGATGTGATTACATCAGCAAAATATAATAAATTAATATGAGTAATCATAGAATTTTATTATACTTATCTTTTCACATGAAAAGCTTATAAGTAGGCATAAAAATACCAAAATTTTCCTACCCCAAACTGCATTATATAAAAAGCTGTCATAAGCATAGGAAATGCTTTTAATCTGAATGAAGTTCATTAGGTTTGGATTTAGTTGTTCATTTGTGCGTTCAAGGTACAAATTGAAATGCCTACCTGTTTACTCTCACTTTTCTTGAGATTGCCCAGCAATATGGAAATATTATAATGATATAGGATAAAGTTACTTTAATAAATAATTATAAGAAAAAGCACTTTTGAAGATTAATAATGGCTGCAGAGTAAGTGGATGCTGCATGCACACGCTCTCAAAACTAAACTGGAATTACAACTAAAATATAGAAAAACTTCCTGAATAATCAATGGAAGACTCACTGGAGAGAACCTTGATAACCTAAAATGGAAAGTGGAGACCCATAGAGACTAGTAGGAGGGGCAGAGGTGCCAAAGGCCTGGCTGAGTTCCCACAGACAGTAACTAGAGTTCTGGAGAGATATCTCAGCTCTGGGGACTTGCCACTGAAAATTCCAGGGTCTAATTCCCAAGCTGGCCCCCCGCAGCAGAGAACATCAGAACTAAGAAAGTTACCCACAGAACATCTGGCTGTGAAAATCAGTGGAGTTGCTGTCTGCCAGGGAGAGATGGCTAGAAATGCAGGCACCCTCTTAAAGGGCTTGTGCACAAAATTCCATGTGGAGTCAGCAGAGGGAGAGCAGAGTGGACTGGAGCTATGTGAGCAGAAACCAGATTCGGAGGCTCTGGGCTTAGAGCTCTGAAGGTAGACACCTTGGTTTCCTGTATTGAGTAATTCCCTCACCATGTGGACTTCATCTTTCTCACACAGACATTTGCTATACACGTGGCTTTGCCTGAGGGGAAGACAGTTGGCCCAGCCCATTGGAACACACCTTGCCTCAAGGTGGGGAGTTTCTGTGGCCCATTACGAGACTGAGAATAACAATTAGCTTTCAGGCAGAAGCAATTACCCCACCCTGTGGGAAAAACTCTCACCACACCTGTGTACAATTGCCTGAGGGCTTTTTAAGATGGAATCTCATCAGTCTGTAGGCAGAGGTGGTCTCTGGAGCTTTTGAGTCTTTTCCTGATCTAATTAATCAGAAACAGCATTTGACACTGTCCTGCACTAGAGATTGAGAGATGTAGCAGATCTACCTAATACATAGTCACAAACTAAAGTAGGCATCCAAAATGAAGAGACAAAGAAATAACCCCCAAATCAAAGAATAAAAGAATTCTCCAGAAGAAGAGATAAATGAAATGGAGATAAGAAACTTATCTGATATAGAGTTCAGAATAATGAAGGTAAAGATGCTCAAAAGTATGAGAAAATATATAGTAACTATGAAAACAGACATAAACAATGGCAGCACAAATGAAGAACACATAAGAAGGAATACACAGCAGATTAGGGGAACTGAGGATCAAATCAGTAAATTAGAAGACTGAGTTGAAAAAATCACTCAATCAGAGAACCAGAAAGAAAAAAGAAAATTAAAAAAACAGGAATGCAGCTTAAGGGAGCTGTGGTACAACATGAAATGCAACAATATTCAAATTATAGGTGTGCCAAAAGAGGCAGAAAGGGATAGCGAACATGTTTAAAGAAATAATGGCAGAAAACTTCCTTACCCTGGTGAAGGAAAAGGTCACAAAAGTTAAGGAGGCACAGAGTCCTAAGCAATAAAACCCAAACAAGCCAACACCCAGACACATCATTATTAATATGTCAAAAATTAAACACAAAGAGAGAATCTTAAAGGCAGCAAAAGCAAGGCAAACTGTTACCTACAAAGGGATTCCCATAAGGCTGTTATCTGACTTTTCATAACAAACTATACAGGCAGAGGGAATGGCATGAAGTATTCAAGGTAATGGAAAGCAAGAATCTGAAACCAAGATAAATATATACAGTAAGAATATCATTAAAAATAGACAGTGAAATAAAAAGCTTCCCAGACAATAAAAGGCTAACAGAGTTCATCACCACCAAGCCAGCATTACAAGAAATACAAAAAGGACTGCTGTAATAAGAAGAAATGGAAAGAGAAACATAAGCACACAGAATTAAAATGGCAATACATAAGTACCAATCAATAATAACCTTAAATATAAATTTATTAAATGCTCCAATCAAAAGACATAGGGAAGCTCAATGGATACAACAACATGACCCAACTACATGCAGTCTACAAGATACCCACCTCAGAAAAAAAGACACACAGGATGAAAGTGAAGGGATGGAAAAATTTTTTCATACAAAATGGAAAAGAAAAAAAAAAGCTGGAGTAGCAATATTCATATCTGACAAAATAGACTTCAAAATGAAGGCCATCATGAGCAATAACAAAGGTCACTACATGTTACTAAAGCAGTGGTTCTCAACCTTTCTAATGCTGCAACCCTTTAATACAGTTCCTCGTGTTGTGGTGCCCCCAACCATAAAATTATTTTCGTTGCTACTTCATAACTGTAATTTTGCTACTGTTATGAATCGTAATCTATATATCTGTGTTTTCTGATGGTCTTAGGCGACCCTGCTAGTGGTTCTCAACCTGTGGTTCATGATCCACAGGTTGAGAACCACTGCTGTAGAGCCTAAGACCATCAGAAAACACAGATATTTACATTATGATTCATTAACAGTTATGAAGTAGCAACAAAAAAATTACAGTTATGAAGTAGTAACGAAAATAATTTTATGGTTGGGGTCACCACAACACGAGGAACTGTATTAAAGGGTCGCGGCATTAGAAAGGTTGAGAACCACTCTACTAAAGGAATTGATCCAACAGGAGTACATAACCCTGGTAAACATATATGCATCAATATAGGAGCACCTAAATATATAAAAAAATGCTTTTAGAGGACTTTAAGGTAACAACAATATAATCATAATGGGGGACTTTAACACCCCACTGACTTCACTGGATATATCTTCCAGACAAAACAATTAACATGGAAACAGTGACTCTAAAGGACACACTGGATCAGATGGATTTAATTGACATTTATAGAACATTTCACCCCAAAGCTGCAGAATGTACATTCTTCTGAAGTGCACATAGATCATTCACAAAGATAGACCACATGTTAGGATACAAACTAAGTGTCTACAAGTTCAATAAGATTGAAATCATATCAAGCATCTTCTCAGATCACAGTGGAATGAAATTAGAAATCAACAACAGTAAAAAAACAGCCAAAAACATTCAAACACATGGAGGCTAAATAGCATGTTATTAAATAATGAATGGGTTACCAATGAGATTAAAAAAAAAGAAATAAAAATACTTCCTGGAAACAAATGAAAATGAACACACAACAACCACAAATCTATGAGACACAGCAAAATGAGTCCTGAAAGGGAAGTTCATAGCACTACAGGCTTACCTCAAAAAACAATAAAGTTAATAATAAGCCATTTAACCCTACAACTTAAGAAAGAGAACAACAAGAAAAGCCCAGAGTAAGTAGAAAGAAGGAAATAATAAAGATTAGAGCAGACATAAATGACATAGAGACTAAAATGACAATACAAAAAAATAAATGAAACCAAGAACTGTTTCTTTGAAAGGATAAACAAGATCAATGAACTATTAACCATACTCATCAAAGAACAAAGTGAGAAGACCCAAATAAATAAAATCAGAAACAAAAGTGGAGAAATAACCACTGACACCACAGAAATACAAAGGATTATAAGAAAATACTATGAACAACTATATGCCAACAAGTGGGACAATGTAGATGAAATGGAAAAATTCCTAGAATTTTACAATATCCCAAAACTAAATCAGGAAGAATAAAAAAGTAAACCTGACTAGGCCAATAACGACTGATGAGATTGAGGCAGTAATCAAAAAACTCTCAGCAAACAAAAGCCGACATCTGATGGCTCCACAGGGGAGATTTAGCAAACATTGAAAGAAGAACAAACACCTATCCTCCTCAAACTATTCCAAAAAATTCCAAGAGGATGCAACACTTCCCAGCACGTTTTATGAGGTCAGTATTATCCTAATTCTAAAACCAGATAAAGATACTACAAAAATTACAGACCAATATCCTGATGAACATAGATACTAAAATCCTCAACAAAATATCAGATCCAGCAATATATTAAAAAATCATACACCATGATCAAGTGGGATAAAATCCAGAGATGCAAGGCTGGTACAATATTTTCAAATCAATAACCGTGATACATCACATAATCAAATTGAAAGACAAAAAAATCACATGATCATATTAATAGATGCAGAAAAAGCATTTGACAAAAAAACCAACACCCATTTTTGATAAAAAACCTCAGCAAAGTGGGAATAGAGGGAACATATCTCAACATGATAAAGGCCATATATCACAAACCTACAGCCAACATCATACTCAGTGGGAAAAACTAAAACCATTTTTCCTAAGAATAGGAACAAGATAGGGATGTCCACTTTCACCATTCTTATTCAACATAATACTGCAAATCATAGCCACAGTGATCAGAGAAGAAGAAGAAATAAAAGGCATCCAAATTGTAAATGAGTAATTAAAACTCTCATTATTTGCAAATGACATGATATAGTACATAGAAAACCCTAAAGACTCTGTCAATAAACTACTAGATTTAATAAATGAATTTGACAATGTAGCAGGATACAAAATCAACACCCAAAAATTGATGGCTTTTCTACACAACAATAATGAATTCTCAGAAAGAGAAATTAAACATACAATCCCATTTACCATTGCAACAAAAATTTAAGATATTTAAGAGTACACTTAGACAAGGAGGAAAAGACTTATACTTGGAAAACTATAGGACATTGAAAAAAGAACTAAAAGATTATAAAAACAAGTGGAGGAATATCCCATGTTCATGAGTTGGTAGAATCAACATCATTAAAATGCCCATACTACCCAAGGCAATCTACAGATTCAATGTAATCCCTATTAAAATATCAATAGCATACTTCACAGATCTAGAACAAATTCTCCAAAAATTTATATGGAACCAAAAAAAAAGACCCCAAATAGCTTCAAATCTTGAGAAAAAAGAACAAAGTAGGAGAAATTCATAATACCAGATATCAAGTTAAACTAGAAAGCCACTGTACTCAAAACAGCCTGGTACTGGCACAAGAACAGGCATGTAGATCAAAGGAACAGAACAGAGACCTCAGAAGTCAATTTTAGCCATTATGCTCAATTAATATTTGACAAAGGAGGCAAGAGCATACAATGGAGGTAAGACGTCTCTTCAATAAATGGTTTTGGGGAAATTGGACAGATACTTGCAAAAAATGAAACTAGACCACCAACTTACATCATACAAAATAAAAAAAGAAAAATAAACTCAAAATGAATAAAGGGCTTAAACATAAGACAGGAAACCATAAAAATCTTAGAAGAATCCATAGGCAGCAAAATATCAGACATATGTCATATCAATATCTTTACCGATACAGCTCCTAGGAAAATGGAAGCTGAGAAGATAAACAAATGGGACTACCTCAAAGAAAAAACCTTCTGCACAGCAAAAGAAACTATCAGCAAAACAACAAGAAAGCCCACTGCATGGGAGAACATATTTAGGAATGATTCATCTGATAAAGGTTTAATATCCAAAATATCTAAAAAAGTCACACAACTTACCAAAAGGAAGACAAACAATCCAATGGAAAAATGAGCAAAGGACCTAAATAGACACTTCTCCAAAGTGGATATACAGATGGCCAAGAGACATATGAAAAATACTCCAAGACACTGATCATCAGAGAGATGCAAATTAAAATAACAATGAGCTATCATCTCAGAACTGTCAGAATGTCTACTATCAACAAATGACAAGTGCTGGTGAGGATGTGAAGAAAAGGGAACCCTAATATACTGCTGGTGAGAATGAAGACTGGTGCAACCATTATGATAAACAGTATTGAGTTTCATCAAAAACTTAAATATGGAACTCCCATTTGAACCAGTGATCCCACTTCTAGAAATATATCTTAAGAAATCCCAAACACCAATTATAAAGAATGTATGTGCCCCTATATTCATAGCAGCACAATTTACAATGGCTAAGATCTGGAAACAGCCCAAGTGCCCCTCAGTAGATGAATGGATAAAAATGTTGTGATACATTTTTACCATGGAATGCAATGCAGCAGTAAAAAAGAAGAATCTCTTACCCTTTGAGACAGCATTAAGGGGCCTGAAGAGTATCATGCTAAGTGAAATAAGTCAGTCAGTGATAGACAAGTATCACATAATCTCACTCATATGTGGAACCTACTAAACAAAATAAACTGAAGAACAGAGTGATCTTGAGACATGTGATACCTGTGGAATAGAGTGTGGAATCTCAGGGGGAAGGAAGGTGGAGGCTGGTGGGTGGTTGGGAGGTAATGAACCAAAGACCTTACATGCATATGTACATAACCCCATGGACATAGACAGTCAGGTGGTGAGGGCCTGGGGCTGGTGGTGGGTTGTAGGGGATCTATCAGGTGAAAAAAAGGACATGTGTAATACTTTCAACAATAAACATTTTAAAAGAAAAAAAGACTGAATAGACTATATGATCTCAACTAAATTTATGAACGTATTTGAATGTATATGCATGAAAGTAAGATTAGAAAGAAATCTATAAACATTTTGGCATAGTAAAAATAAAAGTATCTTGTGAACACTCACAGAGGTCTATTTAATATAAGATGTATTTTATCTAGAACTGATCAGGAATTGTCTTCTGGGAGTTTCTAGCCATCAGGGAGTCTCTATTCCCTCTGGACCACAAGAATCCCAAGGCCAGGAATGATGTGTGGAAGCTTGTGGGGTGCAGGAAGGAGAAGAAAATCACTATGAAGACAACAGCAAGAACTGGCACTTATCTAGAATTTGTTGTCAGGTGTCATTCTAAGCATTACACTTCTTATTATGTAAGTCTAACTGCAAATCTATAAGGTATACATGGTTATTTTTCTCATCATGCTGATGTCATATGAGGCCAAAGAGGTCAAATAACTTGCCCAAGGCTACACAGTTAGATACAAGCAGAGTTGCTATTTGAAGCCAGACAGTCTGGTTCCAGAGGCACTCTTTAGCCACTTTAGTACACAAAATAAATAAATGATAAAAAACAAAGACTCTATGTTTTAAAAGTTTACATTTTATTGAGGAATGGCTGCTATCTAAAAATATAGAGTAATACATTAACTAATGAACTATTTAAGAGTTACTTGTAAAGTGAAACTAAAAGGTGTAAAAAGATGTAAAAGGTACTGTCCATATGGAACACAACTCTATCAAGCCAAGCATGGCATTGAGACCTCCATTAGAAGTAGAGTGATGTTAGGCCAAAGGCAGGTATATAGGTATATGTGTATGTTTGTGTGTGTGTGTGTGTGTGTGTGTGTTTATATGACAATTTCTTTTCTCAAAGAATTCCTAATCTGATGGTGAATCATTTATGTAAATAAATAAATTTAGCACAGATCGGAATAAGCACTGGGATAAGGGAAGTGAAGCATAGAGAGAGCACAAAGCGTTTACAAATGCTGCTATTCCTGGAAGGGATTGTTGGAAGAGGTGATGAAGTTTAGGCATGGAGGTAGTAGCCTTTCACTTTATAACAGAGGGAGAAAGAGAAGGAACTCATGACAAAAGTAAGAGCAGAAACAAAATGAAAGAGATGGATAGCCTGAGGTATATTTAATGAACTCTATCCAATTTAGTATAGATGATTTGACAGGCAATCAGGGCATGGGAAAAATTGGGGGACTGGAAGATAAAAATCATATCGCTGACGAAAAGCCAAGCTGTAAAGGTGTTGTAATGCGTTGGCAAGCATTGGACCTCTAATAAGACACTCTCAACTTCCCTGTGGTTTTTGTATAGAGGGGATGCTTGCTCAGAGAGTGCAGTTGGAAGATTCTTCCTATAGAGCACCAGGAAAAAAGTGTAGGCTTGAAAGGGGAACTAGCTCACACATTAACATATTAATTTAAATGATAAGAAGCAATGGCCTAAATTTAAGAACTGAATGTGTGAACACAAAATATGGAGTAGAAAGTTAAGTAGCACAGCAGATCTTTCTCACTTTAAGTGTACAGGGAATAAACACAGGGAATCTCACCTTCTATACTGGTCTGATTGAGCAAGGGGAATGTTTCTCCTGTATATTTAACTGATAGATGGTTTCCTCTGCACATGCAGCAATAGGTGTCCAGCCTACTAAAACCTCACCAACTAAAGCAAGGAATTATGATAGATGATGAAATCACACAATTCCTTTTCAAATTCAATGTCAAAGAACAGGCCAGAACCAAATACTTTGGTATGTCAGTCTTCAACATTGTGCATTTAAATATTTCCGGTTTGTTTGTTTTTTGCATCAAATGTGATGTCCTTTAAGTAAAATAATGGCCTTATTAGTCCTGTATTATTACTATGTACCAACTTCAACAGTTTTTGTGATAATTATGTGTTATTTATGGTATATATATATATATATATATATATGTGTGTGTGTGTGTGTGTGTGTGTATATATATATATATAATGTCTGGCATATAATAAATGCTAGAAAAGTAGAAACTATCATTACCATTATCATTATTTGCAGTAGTAATGGGGTAGTGTTCCCTGCGATGGGATGGTTGATCTGATTTAATGTTGCTCCAGTCAGTAACTACAGATGTTTGCAAGGTAGCTGGTCAGAGTTGTGGATAGAGTGATGACTGCTTATCAGGGAGTTAACTGGAATCCACTAAGATACTCCAGATCTACCATTGGGGAGTTAGCCACCTTCACAATACAGCCATATCTTGGAGATAGTATGAGTTTAGTTCTGGACCACGACAAAAAAGCAAGTATTTCAGTAAAGTGGTAATCTTTTTTGCTGGTGGAGGATTTTGCCATCAATTTCTAAAAACAAAACAACAACAACAAAAAATACACCTGTGAAGCACAATAAAGTGATGTGAAATAAAACAAGGTATGCCTATACAGAAATCCACAAGCTTATTTGGCAAGTTTATTTTCACAGGTGAACACTTGCAAATATAATACAACTTTAATCAGGAAAAATATGATGAAGGCACTCAACATTGTGATTCATAATAAAAGCAAATCCCGCTGTCTTCAAGGCAGTAAGTGTTATCCTGGCATAAGAACCCTAAGGTCATGCCATTAATTAGCTAATTGTTTAGAAATTAGAAGGATTTAGAAGTTAGAAGGGACTCACTTAACAAGGAACACACACCCCATGATACAAATGGCATGAGTGGTGAGTAAATTTACTTTCAAGAATTAATAGAGTGCCAATGAACCACATATGGTATTCATGTGTAATTAAAAATAAGTTACAGTGTAGAGAAACATTAAACATGCTAGTAAATTTATCTCCTCAATTAAAACACATTAGAAAATCTCCCCCAATTCTTGATAGAGAACATATGTATTTTCTGTGTGAAATATGGAAATGATTTCCTCTGCTGACTCAATATTTGTTTAAAAGAATCAACAAGATTGCAGAAATATATGAGAAATATTTTACTGACACCATGGTGAACCAGATGACATTTAACAACAACAGAAAACCACTCCCCTTCTTATTTTTTGAGTTTTTCCCTCTGCTAATGGAATGTAGTATACTTGAACAAGTATAAATAATTGACCATGAATAGTGCTACCAACTTTTTCTTTTTTGAGTTTTCTATACAACAATAACTACGACATTCCAGATGTATAACAGGAAACAAAGTCACTTAGATTTATGAGGTATGCTCCTAAGTTTCCTTGCAAAGAGCAAACTCTGGACTTAGTGGGCTATGCCCTCTTATTAAAACAATCATAGCTTACGCTCTGGGAAACTCGGAGTCAGCCTCAACTAACAATTCAAACCGTTAAAGGAATACTGGAAATATAACCAATAAATAAGTTCAATACCCCAGGAAAAAACAACAGATTCAAAAAATGAATTATGTTCTAATAAGTGAATTTATTTGAACCTCGTTTTACTAATGTGGACATCATCAGTTCTGTCATGCAGCTATCTCTTTGGTTACTTAGACACTTATTTAATAATCTTTACAATTACTTTCTTCCAAAAAAATCTCTTTTATGAAGATATGAAAAACAAAAATATAAATAGAAAAGAAAGTTGATAGAATGGTAGGAAAAAGAAGGTTAAAGCCACGTGAAAAATTAATGCATAAATCCCCAATATAATTCCACATAACTAACTCTATTAGAGATTGGCTATAAGTTTGCCTCTAAGCTTCCTAAGAATCAATTAAAAAATGGAATCACAATCAAGTTACTTAATAAACAATTGAAAAAAAATAAAAACTGGCATAATACAACCATGAAGCCTGATGACATTTCTGTCCTAGTTTTTTATGTACAGAAAGAACAATGAGCCAAGACATGAAAGTAACCAATAAATGCATAACACGTGCTACCACCATCCTTATAATACATTTAAAGGCAAGTTCTCCTTAGCTTTATGAAGATGCTTCAACATGGCATGTTGGCATGAGTCTACATGCAAATCAAAGTAATATGGCTTCTCTTTCTAAGATCTGAATTATGCCAAGGACATCACTTGGATTATGGAAGAGCTAAAAATACTTTAATTAGTGATTCTTAAAGTGTGGTCCCCAGACCACATCTGGGAATTTACAAGAAATACAAATTCTTGGGTCCCACCTCAGATATTCTGAATCAGAAACTGTGGGAGTGAGGCTCAAGAATTAATCCATTAATTTTCACAGTGGATAAAGATAACAAGGTACATTTATAGCTGAAAAATTGCAAATAGAAATGTTTGCACAACATGTACCTTTCAGTATTTCTCGAGTATGGATTGTGAAATAAATGCCTTCATCAAAAGAAACTGAATGAGCATAGGAAATAATTCATAAATTTATTTAGAATGCATGTCTGTGAAAAGTTTTTATTTTTGGAAAGTGTAAGTACTTATTAGAGAAAAGAGAAATAAAATTATTAAAAGGGTGAGGAGAAATAGGCTGGATTATGCCTGACAAAAATATGTAATCCTTGGGATAATTAATTCCACTTAACATGAAACAAAAATATTCAACATAAAATAAATTTTAAAGATTTCATCTGTACAACCATAATCAAATCAGTCATGACTGAAATATTGTAGACCATGCTTCATGAGAAAGAGTATGTTGATTTGAAGTTTCAAATGCCCTAAGGGATAAGAACAGCTACAGAAAAAAGTTAGATACATTGCATTGCTTTGTCAAATACATTATATATATATGTATATGTCTATGTATACATATATATGTATATGTCTATGTATACATATGATATGTATATACATAATTATGTAAATTTATATATATAACCATTCTATGTAATAAAATGCTAATATGCATATAGACTGAACGGCAGAACAACCAGAACAACCAAACAACCGGTCACCATGACATGCGCTGACCACCAGGGGGTATGTGAGAAACATGGCAGGCATTGGCTGTGGTGGGATGGTGGAACAGGTGAGCAGGGGGGGTGGGTGTTATGGATCAGACCAAGGAAGGGTGCTGGTCGCTGTTATCAGGGCAAGCCTCTGGTGGTTACTAAAAGTTCCTTGCTCCCATGCACCACGGTCCTGCCCAGCACTCATACCTGCTGCCAGCACTGGCCCCGGAGCCATCATTCACACCCACCACCAGTGTCGGCCCTGCTCACACCCACTGCTGGCGCTGGAGCCGCTGCTCACACCCACTGGCACCTGTCCTGATCACTCTGCGCCATCAGTGGGTGGGAGCTGCGGCTGCTGGCCCTGATCGCCCCTGAGAGCTTCTCCACCTCCCCCTGCTCCTGAGGGGTAATGGAGGGGTGATCGGGGCAGCAGCCACCTCTCTCACCCACTGAAGGTGCCAGCCCCAATCACTCTGCACCGTCAATGGGTGTGAGCAGGACCAGTGCTGTCAGCACGTGGGAGTGGTGGCGATTAGAGTGGGGCTGCTGGCAGACAGGGAACCAGGGGCCACAGTGGGAGGGGTCTGGCAGGGGTGCAGCCCACAGTTCCTTTCAAGGTACACAAATTCATGCACTGGGCCCTTAGTATATAATATAATGAATTTAAAATTAGAAATTCAAAAATAAGTGCTATGGACAGAATTGCATTCAGCATACCCCAATTCATATGTGGAAGCCCTAACTCTCACCACTATGTGAGGAGCAGGCCAAGAAAGGCAGCCACAAACTGTGGGTCACTTTTTAGCTCCAAACAGGTTTCCCAGTGCCAGTCACAGGCAGCATCTCACATTGGCCTGCACATGAGTCCCTCCCAAGAGGCCCCAGAACAAACACATGCAGGGGAAGCTTCAGACAAAATCAGAGCAAAATGCAATAAGCTTCAAAAGCAGCATATTCAAAGGGAGATCACCAGAGACAACAGACTCGCTGAGGTGAATTCCGTGTCTTGTGGTCTGTATCTGAATCGAAATTTGCATATATGCCATGGTCAAGGTCGATGCTCGGAGTAAGCCAGCCTGAGGTTCAACCCCATGCACAAATGGACCAATACCAATCAAGACTCAATTAAAACAAGGGGGCCCATGTAACCCACACAAGGGACATCCTTGGAGCACTCAGCTCAGGTGATCAAGGAAATTGCACGACTGGAGCCAACAGGACACCTACTACAAAGGGCCATCCTACAAAGCCTTGGAGTCATAACAGCTCTACCTAATACACAGAAACAAACACACACACAAAACCAGCCAAAAAGGGAGACAATGAAATATGCCCTAAATGAAAGAAAAAAAAAATCACTAGAAAGAGAGTAAATGATACAGAGGTAAGCAATTTATCAGATGTAGAGTTATTAAAAATGGGTATAAGGATGCTCAAAGAATGTAGTGAAAACCACAACAGCATAAAATGATAAAAAGAGCCAGTCATAAATGAAGAATACAATATCTAAAATGAAGGATACACTATAAGGAATTAACAATAGGTTGTGTGAAACAGAAGATCAAATCAGTGACTTGAAAGACAAGGTAGCAGAACATACCCAATCAGAGCAAAAAAAAACAGCTGCCTTACCTGGGAAATTTTCCAGATTAGAGCACATGTTAGGTCACAAAACAAATCACAATACATTTAAGAAGACTGAAATTATATCAGGCATCTTTTTTGACCATAATAATAGAAACTAGATATCAATTACAAGAAAAAAAATGAAAAATGCACAAAGAGGTGGAATTGAAATAACATGTTACTAAATAATAGATAGATTAACAATAAGATCAAGGAAGAAATTAAAAGTTACCTTGAAACAAGTGAAATTGAGATCACAACAACTCAAAATATGTGGGACACAGCAAAAGCAGTCCTAAAAGGAAAATTCATTGCAGGAGTACCTAATGAAATAAGAAAAGAAATCAAATAAACAATCTAACTTTAAAATTAAAAGAAATAGAAAAAGAACAACAAATTTCAAATTGAATACCATAAAGAAAATAATAAAGACCTGAGCATAAATAAACAAACTAGAGTCTAAAATAAAACAAAAGTTAATGAAACCAAAAGATGGTTCTTTGAAAAGATAAATGATTGATACATCAATGGAGCAGGATAGAGGGCCCATAAATAAATCCACAACTTTATGGTCAATTAATATTTGACAAAGGAGTGAAATAAATACATAGGGATAAAGCAGTATAGACAATAAATGGTGTTTGGAAAATTGGACAGATATGTTTAAAAAATGAAATTAGACCACCTTCTTATACCATACAAGAATAACCTAACAATGGATTAAATACTTAAAAGTAAGATTCAGCCCTAACCAGTTTGGCTCAGTGGATAGTGTCAGCCTGCAGACTCAAGGGTCCCAGGTTCGATTCTGGTCAAGGGCATGTACCTTGGTTGCGGGCACATCCCCAGTAGAGGTTGTGCAGGAGGCAGCTGATAGATGTTTCTCTCTCAATGATGTTTCTAACTCTCTCTCCCTCTCCCTTCCTCTCTGTGAAAAAATCAATAAAATATATGTTTTTTTAAAAAGAAAGATTCAAAACCATAAAAATCCTAGAAGAAAACATAGGCAGTAAGATCTCAGTGGTTTCTCATAGCAATATTCTTTTCTGATATATCTCCTTGGGCAATGGAAATAAAAGAAAATATAAACAAACGGTACTACATCAAACTAAAAAGTTTTTTAAATCAAAAGACAACCCACTGAACTGGAGAATATATTCACCAGTGATATATCTGTTAGTGGGTTAATATCCAAAATTTATAAAAAACTTATAAAACTCAACACCAAAAAAAATAATGATCCAATTAAAAAATGGACAAAAGACCTGGATAGACACTTCTCAAAGAGGACATACAGATGGCCAATACACGTGAAATGATGCTCAATGTCACTTATCATCTGAGAAATGCAAATTAAAACCACAATGAGATAGCACCTCACACCTCTCAGAAGGGCTAATCTCAATAAATTAACAAACAAGTATTGGTGAGGATGTGGAGAAAACAGACCCTTGAGTACTGTTGGTGGGAATATAGACTGATATAACCACTGTGGAAAACAGTATGAAGTTTTCTCAAAAAATTAAAAATGGAACCATCTTTTGACCTAGAGATTATACTTCTGGGAATATATCCAAAGAAACCTGAAACACTATTTCCAAAGAAGATATGCACCTGTATATTCATTACAGTGTTATTTACAATAGTCAAGATGTGGAAAGAGCCCTACCTGTGTGGCTCAGTGATTGAACATCAACATATGAACCAGGAGGCCACGGTTTGATTCCAAGTCAGGGCACATGCCTGGGTTGCAGGCTTGATCCCCAGTAGGGGGCATGCAGGAGGCAGCCGATCAATGGTTCTCTTTCTTCATTGATTCTTCTATATCTCTCTCCCTTTCCCTGAATCTCTCTGAAATCAATAAAAATATATTTTAAAAAAGACTTGGAAATAATACAAGTGCCCATCATAGATGAATGGATAAAAAAGCAGTGGTGCATTTACACAATAGAATACTACTCAGCTATAAAAAAGAAGAAATTCTTACTTTTTGTGACAGCATAGATGGATCTGGGTTGTATTTTGCTAAGTGAAATAAGCTGATTCAGAGAAAGATAAGTACCATATGATTCCACATATATTCGGAATCTAAAGAACAAAACAGACAAAATAGAAACAGACTCATAGATACAGAGAACAGACTATCAAGGGGAAAGCGTTTTCGGGGGCTGGAGGAAAAAAGGTGAAGGTATTTAGAAAAGAAAAACTCAATACAGACACACACAGAGAAAAAAAAGCCTTCATGGGAAATAAATTAATACATTAATTCAGTCTTACATAGGTAATTATAAATCTCTTTCACATGTATAAACATTATACATACAGATATTGCCATAATATTTTTAAAAAATTGAATTTCAGGAAAAAGTAATCTATTTCCTGCAGTTTAAAACAGTTCATAAGATTATGTTTACAAGATTCAAAGACAAAGGCTCAATGGCTATATTGTATAACAGGAGTAGTTATAATGTCTGTCAACCATATGTATATATTTTCTAAGTATACACATTACGCAAAGAAGTTATAAAACCTCAAAACTATACTTCACCTAAAATAAATATGACATTGTATACAGGGTGTTGGCCTGCTGCTAAGTAATTAAGGGAAATAATGTGAATGTGAAGCTTAAGTTATACAGACATATATCAGATTTCTGTAAAAATCACATAAAATTCTGTAGGAGAAACACAGAATGTTAATGTCAGGGAGTTCCATTTCAGTATTTCTGTAAGAATTATATGTCTGGCTATGGCAGTTACTACAGACTTGCACTAACATAGTTGAAAACATTCTATGAATTGAAAAAGAATACCTCCATCCCCAAAGTGCCAAGTAACAGGTCACCTCTGGTGAATGGAGAAAGGTGTAATTATGGGTGCATTTAATACCAATAAGGAATTCAACTTTCAAAGCTTTCAATTGCTTTTATATCACATACTGGTTATGAATAAAATTTAAAAAGGTATACCACAGAGTACATTAAAACTTCAAAGATTAAACATATATATATATATACACACACACACACACATATATATATTATAACATTTGTTATGTTGCAATGACATGCTATATTATTGTCATACAAGATCTCAACTGTCAAGTAAAATGTATGTGTCTAATCTGAAACCATGGATTTTTAATTTTTTTCTGTTCAAATTATTTGCAGTTAAGCTAACATTTATAACTACCAAAGCCTGATAGATGATCAAAGATGTATAAAAATATTCACATACTATAAGTTAAAGTATGAATTTATGGGTTAAAAAAACCACCATTCTATAATAAGTGTAGGTGATAAAAAGAATATGCAGTAAGATTTCATGGAGATAGTGAAGTAATACTACTTTATGTTATCCAGATAAACTGAACATATATCATAAGTAACGTTTTAACTTTCAAAAAAGTATAAAACTAAACATTGAGGCAATGTTGTAGACCCCCAGACAATTTTGTTTTAAAGTTTAAGTGACAATGATATTTAAGAGTCAGAATGAGTAGCATGATAGTTAATGTCTGTCAAGTTATGATAATAATCTGTGTAATAGACCTTGAATTTTTGGCCCTTTTAATGGCTTTACCCATATTGATTATGTTGGTCATTGTCAAGAATATTGAAATAAATAGACTTTTATGTATTTGTTCACCACTCTCTAAAAAGGAAGCTCTAGCAAGCAGCAAGTGTTTAGAATGTATTGGTCACAGAATATGAAAATATGATTCATATAACCTTGAGAATCACACAGCCTATTGAAAAAATATGTTTTTAAAGCTTAATTGGCTTTCATTGTGTTAATAAACATAAAATTGTGATTTCTACTATAAATACTTTTATATTAAAATATTGTTTAACTTCTTTAACAGCCAGGTTTTATTTCCTCCATCTTTTCTAACTAAAATAACTACAATAGCACTTTGTTTATTATACCATGACCAATTTATATTGTTTTCTTTTTATGGATATATTTATTAGTATAGTATAGATTGCTAACTATTTATAATATACAATGTTTTATTTATAAATTTTACACATACTCAATGAAGAGAAGTTGGTAAAAAGTGAGGTATACACGTAATATTAAATATCAGCCAGATTTCTACCATGAATAAGTGATCTCTGTGAATATATTGGCATACCTTATTCCATCTAGGTATCAGTTAGTAAGTAAATAGATGTATGTGAAGCAGTAAGTGAAAGAAATTTATGCTTGCATGAGGAAATATGACCAGTATGGACAGATGAAGATCCTAGGTATGGTGAGTATAGCTGTTTCACAGCACCTTGCCACTCTAAGTGTGATTCATGGACCAGTAGCATTAGCATCACCAGGGAGCTTGTCAGAAATGCAGAATCTCTGACTGGCTTATACTTAGCGAAATACGCTCCAGGACCATCCATGCTGTTGCAAAAGTTAAGATTTCCTTCCCTTTTACACTAGTAGTATTCCATTGTGTAAATGTACCATAGCTTTTTTTATCCACTCATCTACTAATGGACACTTGGGCTACTTCCAAATCTTGGCTATTGAAAATGACGCTGAAACGAACATAAGGGTGTGAATATTCTTTTGACTTAGTGTTTCACATCTCTTTGGATATATTTCCAGAAGTAGTATTGCTGGGGTATAAGGTGGTTCTGTTTTTAAATTTTTGATGTAATTTCATACTGCTTTCCACAGTGGCTGCACCAAACTAACAACACTAACAACATGGAGATGGATTCATGGATACAGAGAACAGACTGACAGCTGTCAGAGGGGAGGAGGTTGGGCGATGGGTAAGAAGGATAAAGGAATTAAGCATAAAGTAAGAAGACACAAACAACAGCATGATGATTACCAGAGGGAAAAGGGATGGGGGGAGTTAGAAGAAGGTAAAAGGGGAATGAATAGGAATGGAAAGAGACTTGACTTGGTGTGATAAACTCACAGCACAATATACAAGTGGTGTATTGTAGAATTGTATACCTGAAATCTATAAAATTTTATTAACCAATGTCACCCCAATAAATTCAATAAAATTAATTTAAAAAGAAATGCAGAATTTCATGTCTCACCTTATACTTATTGAATCAGAATCTGCATTTTAACAATATTTCTTTGATTGAAATGAGCATTGAAATTTAAGAAGCACCCCCCCCCATGTCTTGAGAACTAGCAGATGCAACAGAAACAGTGCCTAGTGCCCACAATACTTTAAGTAACCAATGAAATCATTTGAACCTTTTTAATAAATACAAAATTAAAAAAAAAACATTTATATAGAAGATATTTTAAATATATGATCTTAATATATTCAGCTTTGTACAAGCACAACTGAAAAATATGTTCTTTCATATTTTTTATGGAAAAAGGGGCCCAAAAAAACCAAAGTTTCTAAGACCCACAAAAGTCAAAATGCCTGTGATGAATAAAAAAGCACTATCTCTTTTATCTCTGCCGTTAATTGATTGACCTATTTTTCAGAAAGAACATAAGACCTACTCCAAAATGATCTAAATAGAAATTAACCATTTGTATACCATCAGCATTCCTACCAATTTTAATGTGTTTATTTTATTTTTTAAATCTTTATTGCTGAGAGTATTACAGATGTCCCCCAGTGTCCCCCTATTACGCCACTCTACCCAGTTCCTGCCTCACCCCTCCCAGTGACCAAATAGCTCCAGAGACATGGAAGCTTGGCACAGACTGAAGACCTCAGAGGGTAGAGGGGGGCGGGGGGAACAGGCATAACCAAAGAACTCAATGTGTCTTAGTTTTTAAAGAAAGCCCATTGTGCTTACTTTTTAATATATTCTGCTTTAAAATTAACATTATTTACATTATTAACATTATTTACCATGTCAATAAGCATTTCTCTAAACAGGATTTTAATCACTGTGTGAAATTAAATCCTATAAAATAAAATAAAAAACCTCTAATGAATTAGCTCAGGATTCATTTAATTTTCAATTATTGCTATTATAAACAACACTGGGATTAATAAATATCCTTGCTGTAGGTCCATGATTATATCCTTAAGAGACATTCCTAAAGTGAAATTATTGGTTCATTGAGTATATACTTTTCAAACTTGTTTTGTTGCTGTTAACATTCAATTTTGATAGTTTCCAACTTACAGAAAAGTTGTAGGAATTATACAAAAACCTCTTCTATGTTTTTTACCTATATTTCCATTTTTGCCCTATGCCCCATTGCTTTGTGCTCTGAATTCTCTCTCTCTCTCTCTCTCTCTCTCTCTCTCTCTCTCTCTCTCTCTCACACACACACACACACACACACACACACACACACACACACACACGCACAGCCATATGGGAGTAAATTGATAAAATCCTTCCCCTTTCCCAGCCAGTGGGGCTCAGTGGCTCAGTGGTTGATCATCAACCTTTGAACCAAGAGGTCACCGTTTAGATTCCTGGTCAGGGCACATGCCCGGCTTGCTGGCTCAATTCCCAGTGTGGGGTGTACAGGATGCAGTGGATCAGTGATTCTCTGTCATCACTGATGCTTCTATCTCTTTCTCCCTCCCCTGTCCCCTCTGAAGTATATATATATATATAAAACCATGCTCCGTTACCATTAAATATATATTTCAGCATGCTTTTCTTAAAGGCAAGAGCATTCTGATACATGACTACAAATCAATTATTAATATCAGAAACATAACCCTGTTATAGTCCCAATTACACAATCCATTTTTAAATGTTATCAACTGGATTCACATTGTATTCATGTTAGTCTTCTTTAATCTGGAACATCTCCTCTTTTTTATACTTATTCTGGATATTTTTAAGGTTACTGCTATTTACAACCACATAGTCCTCCAAATAATATTGCTTCTTTTAAGAAAAACAACATAAAAATGTCTATTTTTTCATATCTTAATAACATTGAATACTAACTTACTTTTCATCATTTTAACCTAAAAATCACAGTTAAAATTTTGTTTTTCTTTAAATATTTATTTCTTAGATTATAAATGAATCTGAATATTTTTCATATATGTACAACCATTTTTATTCTCTTTTCTCATTAATTACTTGTTCATATTTTTTGCTTATTTTATCAGGGTCTTTGTCTTATTTATCTCTTTTAATGATTTATAAACACTGTTTTTATGACAAAGAAGCTAACCTTTTGCCAACAAATATTTTTCTCTAGTTGTTTATGGTGCTTGATACATAGAAAATTTTAATTTTTATGTAGTGGTATATAAGCAATCTTTCTAAAGTTATTTTTGTCTTTGGAATTGGGCTTGGCAAAACTTCCCTGTTCAATATTATCTAAATATCTTCTAAATTTTCATCTCTTTTATTATGATTTTACATTAACTTTAAAGCATCATAAAATGTATTTGGTATCTAATGTACATTTTCACAAAATTTAATCAATTAGTCTATTTCTATTTTCCACCAATTTTAATGCTAACTTTATATTATATTAATTATATTATAGAAGATATTGACCAAATTAAATGTATATCCAAATCCAATATTTAAGAATAAATAAGAACTAGATTTCTAAACTAGAAGAAACATTAGAAATCATAGGATATGATTCATTAATGAAAATAAAACAAAACATTTTTATCTGATGTCTTGAAACTGATCATTATTTTTAAAGTTAGATTGTTTTTGTGAGTGCATGTTTCATTTTAGTCTTGTTATTTTTAAGCTGGGACCTCACACATCAGAATTCAGTACTATATATGAGCAACTGGAAAATACTTTTTATCGTTAAAACTAAAGGGGTAGAGACTATTTTATTTTTTTTCTCTTTTAAATTTCAAATAAACCATATAGAAATTAGTTTGTTTATTCTTCTAAGTTCATTTTTAGTTTCAAGTCCCCAGACTTATAATTCTGATACTTAAAGAGGAGAAATTTCTCTAGCATCCATTAGCAAGCCAATATGTTTGGACTTCAGCCTACTACCCATGTACCCTTCACATTACATAAGACAGCACGTTCCTTGCCAAACAAATGTTTTAGAAATTAAATGGTATTTAGTAAAGCTATTTAATGAAACTGGCAAATATAGACTTCTTTAAATGTCAGTAAAATATTAAGTATCATATGTTCTGTGCCAAGTAGTTAAAATTGTTTTTGGAAGGATATGCAATTAATTGTTACAGTAACTTAAAGTAATTCACAATCAGTGTTATCATTTAATGCATCTTTTGGCAATTATTAAAGCCTAGGGAACAGCATGCATATCCTTATCATGTCTGGAAAGACACTAATGGGGAGGAGAATGGACTCAGGCTTGCATTTACATGCAGGCATGAGCCCAGAGAAAAGTGAAGGAATAAAAACATAAAAATGCCCTTGGGCTCTAAGCCTGGGGCAGATACATTGTGCAGCCACCAGAGTCTCCAATAGCACCATTTCTTTCATTAGTCTGGTGTTTTCTTCCTTTTCTTCCTTTCATATTTTGGGTACTTTTAAATTTTAGGGACAGCTAGATTTTTTTAAAATCCACATACATTATTTACTGCTTAGATAATTAACACAAATCTGTGATTTATAAGAAAATTATACTGAGGTCAAAAGTTTGGGTTGGTTGAATTTATAAATTACTAATTATAATAATGGAAGAAAACAATTATTAAGCATGTGTCACCAAGCACTGTTCTAAGCATTTTACAGTATTATTTTATTTAAATCTCCAAATTATCTAATGAGATATTTTTAGGTTTGTCTCCACTTTACAAATGAATAGACTGTAGCAAGTTAATTCTAACCTGATGGAAAACTGAAACATCTACTTCCCTGACTTGGAAAATGAAGCTTGGAAAATTGAATATAATTGCAATTTTTAATGCCTCAATGTCATAAATACTTCAGTTTTTTTAGACATAAATGATCATTATACTTAAAGTATTAGCAGTCAAAGGAAGGCATTAGCAGGTCAAAATTCAAATTTTTGTTTGTTTTGTCTCATTTTTGTTTTGTATTTAGTTTTGATTTTTTTAGTGTATATCTGATTAAACTCAGAGTTTTAAGATGTTATTAAAAGAGAAAAAACAACAACTCTTTAGATACTTGAAGAATCTGTAGTCGGTTGACTCATCTAGATGAGTCATTTAGGGTGGGAAGGTTGTACATTGCCTGGAGGATGGAGATAAATTGAAGAGGTAAAAATATTTCCCAATGAAAGGCTTAAGACAAAGGATTTGTGCCAAAGAACATTCCTCTACATTCTATTTCTGCCATTAGCCACATTCACATTATTGCCTCCTAACCAGCAAGATGGGGCACTGATCTCTAGAATCTAGGATATCGTCACAAAACATTCAAGGGTCGTGGCTGACTGCTTAGCCAAAAATGTATAATTGTAAGAGTTTGAAATAATTATTGACACAAGGTCAAATAACCTGTTAGCAGCTTTGCCAGCTGAAATTAACATTTGATCCAATTTTTTAATTTATTACCACATCACATAGGTAATGTTAACTGTTCCTGTGAAAACCATGGCAGGGTTATATTATTTTACTGGTGTAATTACAGATTTTGTACTTTTTAACAGGGCATGTACTGTGATTAAGCTAAGAATTGTGTAGTTCTGGACAAGGAAGGTTTTGTACAGACAAAGTAGGAAATAATCAACTTTGGTGAGGTTGAGAGGACCAGAAAAGTCACCCCCGCACATTTTGTCTTCCACTGAAAGTTCCACATACCCCTTTTTGTAAAGGCTCTGCTTGTGAATGCTAAAAGATAAATTATGCGTGGGGGAGGGAAAAGAAAAAGTGAAAATAATTAACATTAGCTTAGCACTTTTTACCAACTAGGCTTAGAAAATGTTAAGACCCATATACATCCTCACAATATCTTTCAAAGGAGGTATTTTATTTTGTCTATTTTAGAGGTGAAGAAAATAAATTTCACAGTGAGGTTAAATTATATATATTATTGACTTCAAAGAGGAAGAGAGAGGGAGAAATAGAAACAACAATGATGAGAGAGAATCTTTGACTGGCTACTTCCTGCACCTCCCCCATTAGGGATCAAACCCACAACCAGGGCATGTGCCCTGACCAGGAATGGAACTGTGACCTCCTGGTTCATAGGTTCAACACTCAACCACTGAGCTGCGCTGGCTGGGCTTAAATAACTTTTAAGTTCACACTTGCTGTTAAGTAGTAGAGTCAGGATTTCAACTCAGATTATTTTGTAATCAAATTTTATATACATTTACATTATCTTTAGGTATATAATTTAAATAATTTATCAACTAGCTTAACCACTTAGCAAAATCCAGTAAAAATGGTCATGAACAAGATAGATAAATGTTGGTCATTATGGGATAAAATGAATAGAGAGGAGAGTAGAAGGCAGTGACATTAGTATTGAATTTAGGGAGGAAAAAGGAATACTAGCAAATGAGTAAAATGTGTGGGAAATACATATCTCAAGAATTTTTTTCATGAATTGCCATAACAAAGTGCATTGGTATGAGCTATGTTAAAATTGAATAAATATAATGGATGTGAAAGCATCTAGCACCAAACCTGTTAAATAGATAGTACTCAGATAATCACTTTCTTTCTCCAAAAACACTTTATCTGAATGCAATGATACTTGCGTCCCTGGTCCTGCTTCTATGTCAGTTACCCTTTCTCCATCTGTGCTTCCAGGTGGCAGTGTGACGTAGAGGAAAGAACATGAGCTTCGTAGCACAGAATACCAACTCTGTCTCTAGTTCTTATTAGCTCCGTAGCCTTAGGCAAGTTACTTCACCTCTCTGAATCTCAGAATTGTCTTCTGATTTGATTTGCACAGCCACACTCTTCAGCTGAAGATTTTCTGCACATCAGCTCTCTTCATCTTCTAGAGCAGTAGTATTTGTCTGTGCCCCACTCTAGATCTACTGCATGATTCAGAACCTTCTAGATCAGTTTTGTCCAATATAAATATTTGAACTACATATGTACTTTGAAATTTGCTAGGCACCACAATGATTAAACAGATGAAATTAATTTTAATAACATTTTATTTAACCTAATATATACAAAATATGTTTCAATATAAAAGTTATTAATGAGACATTTTATGTTTTTTGTATTTACTCTTTTAAATCCATCTCAATCCAGAATAGCCACATATGAAGTGATCAAATGTCCATTGGTTTCCATTCTGCACAGTACAATTCTAGATCTCTCTGTGGTCTGGCATTATTTTGGGGAACTCTGGTATACTTGAGGTTATGTACCACATCCAATTTCTCTGTCCTGTCAAGCATTCTTAGGAGAAGCTATTATGGATCTCCCTTCATAAAGACAAATATTTTAATTTTATGTGGGAGGCCTTGGTATCCAAATTCAGCTGTGGTTCATAACACCATATGCATGTATTACAGGTACATTGAATAATGAACAAAATCTTGTAGATATTGAATATATTAACTAACAATTTTATACATTTTTCCATGTTCTTTTTATTTTGCTTTGCACAAGTACACTTCAAAAAATTTTATCTTTTTTGCAAATAATGGAATGAAATCCTATATAATAAAGAGCTAATGTGCTAATTAGACGGAATAGCAGAACGACCTTCCGGACAACCATCCGGATGCAAAGCCAGGGCTGTGAGGGGCTGCGAGTGCCAAGCCCTTTGCATGAATTTCATACATCAGGCCTCTAGTTATTGAAGTAATTCTACACTGGCAATGCTAAGAAAGATACCCAACAACATATTCTGTTCTATAAAGTGAGAAGACAATACACTTTATCAGCTAAATGACAAAGTCCATTTAATGTAACTCCCTGGGAATTATAGAATTTGAATCTCTACAGACTTCATGTATCTTCACCCAGTTGGTTCATAAAATAAACTATATTGCTCCAGATTTTCAGTTCAAAAATATTTTTTAATGCTGTAAGGATAAATACAGCATGTGAGCCAACATAGTTTGCTACTCCATTGTTCAAAAATGTATTCACACAATTGTTGGGGTAATAAGGCTAAAAATATGTGAAGTTGCAGTGACTCTGCATTTGAAGTCTAGGACATGTCATTTGTTTTATTCATGATAAACAGATCATTTAGTTGGAAAAATCCCATCTGCTTAGATATATCTCTTATTATTTATGAGAACCATGTTTAGGAATGCAGGCGGCACATGTGCATAATTAATCCTGAAGAGAATTAGACATTGTTTGATTCACAGCTGAATGCAATTAGCATTAGGAAGTTTACATATGTTGGCAATAACACCGATTAGCAACTAAAGTGCTTGTTAAAAAATTTAACCTGAGGCTGCTGGAGCAAACCTCTCTTAATGATGCTTTAAATGTTGTTGATGAAGTAATAATCAGTTTTATTTTATAAATAGTAAATCAAGAATTTAGGTCTAATTAGCAGTGCTACAGATCACCTCACTTACATTTCAGATATACTCGTGTGTGCTATGAACTTTCTTTTAGTCTTGTGTGCAAACAGTTGTTATGGGAAAGACACGATCCTTGCTGGAAACAGGAAAACCATTCCCAAGCTGGAGAAGAATGAGGTGTCTACCTTTTGGAAGAACTCTTCTAGACAGGCTTAGCAGGAGAGATTTTGTTTTTATCTCTCTGCAGCTTTTAATTGCAGGAGAGAGACACAATGCTGTCTCTTTCTCCGGCAGAGCCATTAGCCGGCTTTACAGACTGTGAAACAGTGTCATCTAATGAGAAGGGAGGAGAGAATGGAAATGATGAAAATTAAGCCCAAAGTAAAATTGAGCTGTAATTGTTTGCACTTCAACTTTGAGAAGTTCACCATTAATTAAAATGTTTCTGCACCACTCACCACCAGACTGGCAAGAGGAAGCAAGGCTGCATGGCAGGCAGCCCTGAAACCTCAGGAAAGCAAGCAAGCCTTTGACAAGGGAAGGAGTACCTCCAGCACACAAATGCAGCAAAGTGCTGGGGGTGCAGCAGGGTACACTGTCAGGTAACGTTATTCACATAGGCCTTAGCTATAGTTTGGATTATTTCTATGCCTCAGGATAAATTAGTATTATATATTTTCAGACTGAATGGGGTCTAAGTCTTACATTCCTTCTTTCACATTTTAACATCTCTGAAATGGGGCTCCTCCCACAATGATGACCATGTGAGAGATAATTAGCAACATTTTGCTTTCTCTGGTACATAAAGTAGTGCTAATAGCATCTTATATTTAGTTAATTGTGGTATTGAATGCTTCTTTTGTGCCAGGCACTGTGCTAGGGATAAGGAGTGAATGATATCCTATATAATAAAAGCCTAATATACAAATTGAACAAACTGCAGAATGACCAGAGGAACGGGAACTAACAGTTGCTATGATGCACACTAATCACTAGGGGCAGATGCTCAACACAGGAACTGCCCCCAGCCCGCAGGCCTCAGGCCAGCCAAGGAGGGTGCCAGCGGGATCCCCCATGATCACCCCACTTATCACCCCACAGAGGGAGGCGACCAGCAGCAGTGGCAGGGTGGGCTGGTGAGCAGGTGGCGCCAGGCCAGCCAAGGCAGGTGCAAGCAGGAAGCCCCGATCACAGCACTGGTCACCCCACAGATTGGCCCTGATCACAGGCCAGACGGAGGGACAGTACCCGTGCATGTATTTCATACACCAGGCCTCTAGTGTAATATAACTCAAGGAGGATTATAGTACGAGTATGTACAGACAGCATGCTTGTGATTGGGCCTACTGAATGCTAACTTCATTTACTCATGGCTCAATGAGTTTGTGTGAATGTGAAATTCTGTAACAGGGTGGTGCACTTGCACCCATCACCACTATCGTGGCTTTTCTGGATGATGAGCATTGACAGCAGACTGAAATCTCTGTAAGGGCAGGGAGTGTTTTTCTTGTGTTCACTGTGGGGTTCCCAGCACAGAGAAGAGTACTTTGCACATTGAAGTCACTCAATAATTACTTGATGAATTAAAAAGAAACTAGACCAAGTGTTGGTTCTACCCTGTGAGAAAAGATAGCTGTAACATTTGTAAATGGTTGAAAAATGTCAAAGGCAGAAAAACGTTTCATAACATACTAAAATTGCATAAATTCAAATTCCCATATCTATATGTAAGGTTTTATTGATACACGTCCACATTCTTTATTCATTCGTTTGTTTTTGTTTTGTCTCTGTTTCTCACTGCAGAGGCAAAGGTGAGTAGTTTCAGCAGGGATCTCAAGACCCTCAAGACCCACAAGCCTAAAATATTTACTATCTGACCATTTACAGAGAAAAGTTTGTTGGTCCCTTGACCAGGCACTGTTGTCACAGAGCTAGGCTGTGAGGAGTTTAGTTATAGCCCACTTGCTCTGTGACTTCACTGACTCCTTCCTGTGGAATACTCTCCTGCCCCTCATTTCCTTGGATTAGGTAGCTTGAGCATCATCACTGATGACATACTTGATGACAGAGGAGTCCAACCCCATTTTGAGCCTCCTCACACACACACATGCTGCAATTGTCTCTTGAACCCAATAAAATTAAGTTAACGTTTGCTCTCCTAATAGAAATATGTAAGCTAAAATATATATGCTAAAGCCAAATGAAAAATACCACCTGGTACATGATGAAATTTGGTACAACTTTAATCCATTTGGTTTTTTATATAAGAAGACCCACTATAGATAGAAAGCACCAGCTGAATTTCATTATCCAAATACTTTATGTGTTGTGTGGTTCTGAGACATAAACCTACAGCATGTCATACTTTTAATTAAAGATTATTGGTTATGAAAAACCCCTCCTCATTCACATCTGCTGCATGTAAGATGGTTTTACTTGTCTTCTAGGATTATACTAACTACAAAAGAATCACAAATCATGAACAGACAGTCAGGGAGCCACCACAGTTACAGGGCATCTAAGGACACCACAGTCATAGGGCAATGTTGCAGGTAAATCAGATGTCCAAATGTGGGCCCCTGGAACCTGGTATAGTCACTGAGAGTATGTACAAAGCAGCCTATAAAAGGGAGGGATATAAGCAGGGAGAGAGAAAGCACATATATTCATTGTAATGTCTTCACGTTCTCTTCCCTTTTTCTCCTTTCAACAGCACAACTTGCTAGAGACAGGATCTAATTCTTCTATATGCAGATAGAGACACAAACTATCCAATTATTGTAGGTTCTCACATCTCTAAGCACCATGAAGGTAGGGTCCAGGTGTGTCTTATTCATGGCTCTATGTATTCCCAGCATCTCTGCATGGTAAGTACATTGCCAGTATATTTTTCATGACTAAAGTAAGATATTCCAGGCAGGCTGGGTTCCCTTAGACCTCTCCATAAAGCATGTAATTCTTTGCTATATCTAGAACATCTGTTGATATTCCAGAGTCTTTCTGAATGTGAAATAGATACAAGTGTGCAAAAAAAATTTTTTTTCTCAATTGAATAAAAATGGAGAAGGAACAATAGCTTAAAAAATAATAAGACTTCAAGATAATGGTACTCATTGATTTTCTTTAAAGAGATCAAGCACAGGCAACTGTTTATGGGATATCCCAGTGACAATAAAAAAACTGGCCCCAAACTTCTTATTTATCTGCATGAGAATCTGAACATCTTATATTTAGAATTTTACCTATTTAGGTTAAGGTGTAGTAATTCATAAAAGTTTCTACTAACAGGAAAACAAAAGTTATTTGGGAGTATTATCACTTAGTAGCCACTAATTTATCACCCTTAAATTTTCACATAAATTAGTAAGACAAAGAACATAGAGCTGAGGAAAGAAACAGAATTGGAAAAAAGAGCTGTATCAAATATTCAAGTTTAGAGTATGGGGTACCATGAACAGGCCAAATCTCCAGAGAGGCACCTAGAAGGACATGCAAAACTGAGAGCAATATCACCCGTTTTAGAAACTACAAAGTCCCTTCTGCCTTTTAGTTATCCTCTCTCAGTCTCTTTGTCTCTCTCTCTCTCTCTCTCTCTCTCTCTCTCTCTCTCTCTCTCTCTCTCTCACTGTCTTTTACAACATGCCAACCCACTAGAAATAGTCCTGCCTTCTTTATTGTTAGGCATTCCCATGTGTCTAAATTCTGAACAACGAGAAGCAAGCAGAGATAATCTTTGCAATTTGTATATCACAACCTTAAAAGGAAGTTGGTTATTCTTCTCTATGTCTCTATCCTCCTTCCTGTATACAAGAATGATGACAGGGTGCTGGGGATCCAGGGTATTATTGTTCTTAGGCTGCCATGACAAAATACCACAGACTGGAGGGCTTAAACTACAGTCATTTATCTTCTCACTAGAGGTCTGGTGCATGAATTTGTGCATGGGTAGAGTTGGCCAGCCCACTCTGATAGGGACCCAACAGGCTGGGCTGGTGGGGAGAAGGGGCTATGGGTGGTTGATCAGATAGTCTTGCCCCCAATCCGGGTGTTGGGGGCTGATCAGGGGCAGGGCCATCTCGGGGGAGGGGCTGTGGCCGGCCAGAGGTGGGGGGCCAATTGAGGCCCATATCAGGCCTGTTGGCTGCTGCAGCGCGCATCATAGCCTCCAGTCTTCCAGTTGTTCTAGCCATCCTGCCATTCCAGTCACTGGGCTTTTATATATAGAGATAGTACTGGAGGCTAAGAGCCTAAGATCAAGGGACCATCATGTTTGATTTCTGGAGAGGTATCTTTTTCTGGCTTGAAGATGGCAGCCTTCTTAGTGTGTCCTTATCTGCACACGTGGAGAAAAAAAGCTCTCTGGTGTCTCTCTCTGTTCTTATAAAGACACAAATCTTATGGGATTAGGTCCCATTCTTATGATCTCATTTAACCTTTGTTGCCTCCTTATAAGCTCTACCTTCAAATGGAGTCACTTTGGAGGTCAGGGATTCAATATGCAAATTTTGGAAAGAAATAATTTGGTCTGTAACAGCCAGCTTTGATGAAATCCCCTAGGCCGGTGGTCAGCGAACTCATTAGTCAACAGAGCCAAATATCAACAGTACAACGATTGAAATTTCTTTTGAGAGCCAAATTTTTTAAACTTAAACTTCTTCTAATGTCACTTCTTCAGAATAGACTAGCCCAGGCCATGGTATTTTGTGGAAGAGCCACACTCAAGGGGCCAAAGAGCTACATGTGGCTCGTGAGCCACAGTTTGCTTACCATGGCCGTAGGCAATGGTGGCTCACAATGATGGAAGATACTTGAAGTCCTGGATGACTTTATCTGGTTCTTGGACTACCCACCATTTCTGGACTGTTCTATCTCAGCCACTAGGTTTCTGGATGTATTTGTTATAGCAGCTGTATCCTAATAGGATATGAAAGAGGAAAGCCAAAATGAACTTTCTTTTACTTCACAATTCTTATTGGGGAAATACTTAGAAAAAATGGAGCAGGTCATTCATCCTTTTATCTGAAAATTTTCTTTAATGTGCTTTGATTCCATTTAATACTAATATAATTATATCTAAAAAGGCAAATGCTTAGAAAATGCAGTCACATTTTTATTATTACAAAACTCTATCTAATCTGTGACAGTTAATTTAGTTTTACTCCCCATTTGTGATAGATGTGAGGATACCAAAGGTATAAATTCAGATATTGGCTTAGTTATATTTCTTTCCACAGTTATGTTGCCAACTTTGAAAAACAGTATTTATTTTTTAAAGTAGATACCTCCATAAAATATAATGATTTTGCATGAACCTAAAGTATTTTATGAAAACTCCTTCTTTTGAATACATAGAGAACAGGGGAGTTACTGGGTTTCCTTTGGGGCTAATAGAATATTCTAAAGGTAGGTAATAGTGAAGGTTGTGCACCTCTGTGAACATACTAAAAACCACTGGACTATACACATTAGCTGGGTGAAGCATGTACATATGAATTGTACCTCAATAAAGCTGCAAAAGAGGAAGTGGGGGGAAGGAATGGGAGGTATATGGCCAAACACATTGAGAAATCTTTACTATCTATACCCTTGGATAATCTTTAGTGCTGTAAGATATCTTCCTTAGAGAAACACAAATAAAACCTGCGTAACTTTGCTTATCTAAGGTCTTAAAATTATTTAACTCGGAATCACTTTATTACTTCATCTCTTGTGGCAGAGTTGTATGTGCTCAGATGTAAATAATAGGATACTCTGAATGCTTTCTCTTCTGGCTCAACTAAAAAGGGGCACAATGGATTACTACTCAGCTGTAAAAACAAAGAAAGGTTTACCCTTTGCAACAGCGTGGATGCACCAGGAGAATATTATGCTAAGTGAAATAAGCCAGTCAGAGGCACACAAGTACCGTATGATTTTACTCAAATGTGGAATATAATGAACAAACTGAATTAACAAGCATAATAGAGACAGACTTATAGATAGAAAGAAGCTGATAGCTCTTAGGGAGAGGGTAGGTGGGGAAAGCAGGGAGAGTGAAGCAACTGAGCAAAAAAGAAAAAAAAAGAGAATAACCAAAAAAAAAAAAAAAAAAAAACAACTAGTGAACAGTTCAGAACACACACATACACAGGGCAATCTATACTAATAAAAGGGTAATATGCTAATTAGATGGGTGATTGGACATCTTCCGAATGTCTGACTTCCTTCCGTAGAGTTAGGGCGTGATCAGACTGGCAGGGGAAAGTTGGGGGGCAGCCAGGCCAGGAAGGGGGCAATTGGGGGGCGACCAGGCCTGCAGGGGGGTTAGTGAGGGATGACCAAATGACTGAACAGCAGGCTGCATGGGGCAACCAAGCCAGCAGGGTGGGCAGTTGGGGAAGACCAGGCCAGCAGGGGGACAGTGAGGGGCAACCAGGCTGGCGGGGGGGCGGGGCAGTTGGGGGTGAGCAGGCCAGCAGTGGGGCAGAGAGGGGTGACCAAACCAGCAGAGAGGGGTAGTTGGGGGTGACCAGGTTGGCAGGGGGGCAAGTTAGGTGATCAGGCAGGCAGGCAGGTGAGCAGTTAGGAGCCAGCAGTCCTGAATTGTGAGAGTGATTGTGCCTAAACCAGCAGTTGGACATTGCCCGAGGGGTCCCAGATTGGAGAGGGTGCAGGCTGGGCTGAGGTCCCCATGAATGAATTTTGTGCACCGGGCCTCTAGTATATTAATAAACCTTTATATACACACAGGCATTTCTAGGTCAATAAAGTACCACAAACCCAAAACAAATAACTGGATTGGAAAAAGAAAAACGTTGAATTTGTAAAAGCTAAATAAATACAGCCTCAGAATTTTATTTAAGGGATAAACATATTTGAGGGACACTACAAAAGCCAAGTCATCCTTTGCTCTGGTGTATAATTATAACGGTGGAGTCAACTCTGTATTTGGAAGAAGAACTACTGGATGAGCCCTCTAGCATTCATGGGAGCTAGAGTGCAAACTGGAGTTGAGTCCAGTGTTTTCAGAAGCCACTGGGTTAAACAGTTTCAGGAAGACAAGCGACACATGGAGAAAAGGATCTCTGAGCCTACATGATAGATATTCTGCCTTCCAAGGCATCCTTCATGCAGTTGGTACCACACACACACACACACACACACACACACACACACACCTTATTTGTTTCCCCTAGGTTTTATTTAAAAATAAAGATGGATATTAATTAAATACTTTTACCAAACCAATTGAATTAATCAGTCACTTTCACTAGTACACTTTATGCTGAATTTGATATCTCTGAATAAAATTAATTTTTTTTGTATCCTTGGTAAGGATTCTTAGAGTCCTAAACAATAAATGTCATAGACATTGTCAAGACTCCTGTCTTTTTAACTGAAGTATCCTGTTTGCCTTAACCTATATATGTATTCTCTATTAAAGTCACATAGATTATTGGTAAAAGTCAGTGTCAGAGTATCTTACAAAGTTTCCTAATTTCTACAATTCACTTTAAACTCAGTTCCTCATATTATGTCTTATCTAGATGTAGGGAACAGCAGACCATTATTTTTCTATGCTGTTCTTGAACTATGGATACTGTTAGACCTTTCTCGTGGCTAAATAACCCAAGTTCCTTTGTTTAAACTTTGCCTTATAGCTCCTATTTCTCAATCCTTTAACAACTCTCAGGGAGGTTCTCAGTTGATAAAAAGTCATTTTTACTTTCTTTCTCTCTGTAGGATTATTTGAAATAGTATGGCCAAGAAAAAGTAACAAATTTAAATGGTTTTGCAGTATGCACATTACAGAGTCTAAAGAAATGCACTCTAAGAATTCAAAAGAACTGATGATTACTTTTGAAAACTTAGGCTAAACTAAGTAGCTCCAGAAAATGGGATAAAATAAAACATATAGGTTTTATTTGTCAGAACAAAAAGATTTACCTTGATAATTACAATTTGGCAAATCCACTGTGAGGTCCCCATGGGGAGGGAAAAGACCTACAGGCTATATGGAATAATAGAAACAAGAGCAATACGCAGTATGGCATTTTATAGGGAGAAAACGCCATTTAGAAAACTAAAGTCTTCCTTTCTTTAACAAAATTACAAGATTAGTAAATGAAGAAAAAGTATTTAGCTTAATGCACCTGGTTAGTTTTAAAAGCTTTCAGTAAAGTTTTACCTACAAATGCAATGCAAATTATATCATGAAAAAGAAAATGTAACTCTTGAGATAGCTGAAACCTTTTACCTAATAAAGTTCCTACCAAAGCTTTTGACGCCTAGTATCAGGCGAGGGAATATGAAAAGTGGGCTTGCTTCAGTGTTAAAAGAGTGAGGGAACACCTGTTACATACCTCCAGGCTACTTCTCCCCTACTGACTTTCCCTTCAAACACTAGATGTGGGGGCAGGGCAGAAAGGCACCAGAAATATTACAGACTCTAGGACATCAGGCAATTTGAAGGTAGAAAGCAATTCGAAGGCAGAGATAATGCGGGGGTGGGGGGTACACATGATAATGGCTTAAACACCCTAGCCGCCTTACTGAGCTCCATGCCTGCATTCAATCTTGTACCCATAAACCCCACTCAGCCACCCACAAGAAATATAGACGACTCTATTCTAGAGAAAATAAAGAACTCTAGTGAAAGCACCCATAGATTCTGGCATGCAAAGATCCTCCACGTAAATATCCATATTGAAAATATTTTCCATGCACCTTGATGTCATTTTTTCTTTTTCAATTTGTAAGTGTGACCCACTCTTTAGTTTGGATGAACAGCCCAGGCACACCAAATATTTGAGAAATGTCTCCATTATAAAAAACAGAGTGACACAAATAAAGAGACTAAACTGGGAGAAAATGGAGACAATATAAAGCACACAAAACAATCCTTAAAATATATTATGTGAACTATAATTTTTATCCTGGTTGATGTGAGAAGATATTGCACCTAAAAGAAACAGTGAAATATAACATGGAATAATCACAGAGAAAATACTAACTACTGGAATTTAAAATATTATTAATTCCCAGAAGGTAGTGGAATATAGTATCCAAAAAAATGTCCTTGGGTGGGGGGGAAGAGAAAAAGCAAAGCATGAAAGGAAGAAAAAGAGAGAGAGAGAGAGAAATAAATAAGAACAAAAAATAGAGGTGACAAATTACCAAATATAAATTCAGAAACATTTTGCAGAACTCAAGTTCAAACATCTCCAAATGGAAGGGCCCATTGAGGGTCAAGCACAATGGAGAAAGATCCTCACCAAAGTTGATTGTTACAGATTTTCAAAAACAAAACAAACAAATAAACAAATAGGATTAAAAACACTCTAAGAATGTCATAGAGAATAGAAGCAAGTCATGGATACATGCTTAGGAATAAGAAATGGTATTGGATTTCAAAAGTAATGATCCTGAGTTCCAGAGATAGGGACTTGATGCCTACAAAATTTAATTATAAAGTTATTTCAAAGGCATTAATCACATATGAGAGTAAAGACATCTTCAGATACTGACTATCTAAGGTAAATGAGTGGGTTCCTTGTGCACTTTTTCTTGGGAAAGTACTAGAAGATATACTTTAGAAATACAAGAGAAAAACAAACAAACAAACAAACAAAAAGCAAGGAAAAGAATCCATAAATCAAGGGTTCAAGTACAGGAGACCAGCAGTAGTAAGGGTTAATATGTCAACTATGAATTCCCTAGAGAGAATATAGATTGGAGCAACAGATGGAGGGCTGGTGTGGGAGACAGTGGTGTGTGTGTTTCTTGGGGGTGAGGGGAGGTGGAGACTGCTTAGACATCTGTTTCAACATTTAGGAAAAAACACATAAATCTTGGACATATTTCTGGAGTATTTATTTTAATAAATTTATTTAAAAATATACTCCATGTAAATTATATATGAAAAATAGTTATAGAAAAATAAATAAATAATGAGGCAATATTAATTTCTCAAAAAACAAGAAAGTTTAATAAAAAATTATATTTTATTTTGAGCCAGAGTAATAATTCTTTATATAACAGTATCTATGTGAATGCATGATTAACTTAGCCAGAAAATTATAATTAAATATATTGAGACATCCAGGAGAGAGCAAATAGATAAGGAGCATAAGAAAGTTAAATTCTAGCCCTAGTTGTTTGGTTCAGCAGACAAAGCATTGTTCAGAGGACTGAAGGGTCCCAGGTTCGATTCCAGTTAAGGGCATATGCCTGGGTTGTGGGCTCAATCCCCAGTGTGGGGAGTGCAGGAGGCAGCCAATCAATGATTCCCTCTCAACATTGATGTTTCTATCTCTCTCTCCCTCTCCCTTCCTCTCTGAAATCAATAAAAATATATATATTTTTAAAAGTTAAATTCTATAATTCTCAAACAAAAAGTCAATTTCTATAATTGTTACATTAAAATGAATATATATGATGTATGAGGTTATATAGGGATACATGTATCAATACTAGAATATTTATTAATATCTACATTGATATATACCTATATAGGTATAAAGTACCAGAAGATAACTTAAAAGGCATTGGAAATAATCTTTATGGAGAAGTATAATTAGGCATTGTAAGGATTGTTAGATTGTGTTATGAGACTTTTAAAAGTATATGCATGTGTTACTTTCAGAAATCCTATCTAATAAAAGAATAATATACAAATTGACCATACCTCTGCGACACCCACAAGCCACGCCCACCAGCTAATCAGGGGGTGTATGCAAATTAACCCAACCAAGATGGCTGTGGCCACGAGAATGCAGGAGGCTTTGGTTTCTCTGGAGATGGAAGAAGCCAAGTTCCTGGCCTGCCCTGGCCTCTGCTAAAGGCTATAAAGATTCAATTATAGAAGATAAATAAATCCCAGATATGAGGACCTCGCTTGGGTCAGCGGGGGGCGTGGCCAGCCTGCAAACCACCACAGGCCCCTCATGCAGGCTGCCCCATGCCCTGAGGGAACCTCTACCCTAATCTCCGCCAGCTTGATTGATGCCTAACTTCTCCCCTGCCAGCCTGATTGCCCTTAATTGCCCTCCCCTGCAGGCCTGGTCAGCCCTAGCTGTCCTCCCCTGCATGCCTGGTCCCCCTGCAACTGCTCTCCCCTGTAGGCCTGGGTCCCCCTCAACTGCCCTTCCCTGCAGGCCTGGTCACCCCCAACTTCCCTCCTCTGTTGGCCTGGTCACCCCTAACTGCCCTCCCCTGCAGGCTTGATCACTCCCAACTGCCCTTCCTTGCAGGCCTGGTCCCTCCCAACTGCCCTCCCCTGCTGACCATCTTGTGTCCACATGGAGGCAGGATCTTTGACCACATGGGGGCAGCCATCTTGTATCTTGGAGTGATGGTCAATCTGTATATTACTCTTTTATTAGATAGGATAGAGGCCTGGTGCATGGGTGGGGGCCAGCTGGTTTGCCCTGAAGGGTGTCCTGGATCAGGGTGGACGTTCCCTTGGGGTGTGGGGCTGCCAGAGCAAGGGGTTTGTGGTGGTTTGCAGGCCAGCCATGCCCTTCAGTGATCCAAACGGAGGTCCTGGTATCTGGGATTAATTTATCTTCTACAATTGAAACTTTGTCACCTGGAACACAGCCAAGCTTTCTGCTCGCTTTGTGGTGGCAGCCATTTCTGTTGGGATTTATCTTCTATAATTAAAACTTTGTAGCCTTAAGCAGAGGGCAAGGCAGGCTAGGGCTGCAGAAGCTTGGCTTCCTCCATCACCACGGGCAACCCTAGCCTCCTGCTCTCTCCAGCTTCATGGCTGCTGCCATTTTTGGGGGGATTTATTTATCTTCTATAATTGAAACTTTGTAACCTGGAGTGGAGGCTTGGGCCAGCCAGGGTGTGTGGAAAACTTGGCTTTCTCCATCACTGGGGAAACCCAAGCCTCCCTCCTGCTCTCTCTGTGGCCGCAGCCATCTTGGTTAGGTTACCTTGCATACTCACTCCTGATTGACTGGTGGGCGTGGCTTTTGGGCATGGCTTGTGGGTGTAACAGAGTGATAGTTAATTTGCATATTACTCTTTTATTAGATAGGATATAATTTTATTAATTTGGATGCAAAAATGTAAGTATATTTTTCTCAAGTGATTTTGTTTGACATATATAGAAATACAAATCTCACTTAAAAAAGTGAAACTGTAAAATCCCTGAAGGTATTAAACTTTATGTCTTGAGAACCAATATGGTGGTGTAGGTAAGCACCAGTACTCACCACCTCTCACAAGCACATCAAAATTGCAACTAAAATACAGAACAACAATCAATCAGAATTACATGAAATCTGTTGAAGCCTGTATAATGTTGTATTGCTGAATGGAAGACCTACAACTAGAGAATTAAAGAGGAAGTCACATTGAGACTGGTAAGAGAGAAGGAGGTGTGGAATAAGCTGACATGACACCCATGTTTGGTGATTTTTTAACTGGAAGTAGAGGCACTCATGAGGAGCAAGGGGGTCCCAGCCCTACACTAGACCCCTCAGCACAGGGTTCCAGTGCTGGGAAGAGAAGTCCCCATAATTTTGGGCTATAAAAATCAGCGGGGATTGTGACTGAGTGACATGAAGGCTGCTGAAGTCCCAGGCAGTTCCTCTTAAAAGGCCAGCATACAGACTTACTTAGAACCATTCCTCTGAGTTCCAGTGCTGGGACAAAGGCTTGGAGGGATCCAGGGATATAGTAGGAGAAACTGTATTGTCTGGCATTTGGGCAAGAATTCAGGGGTGGCTTTCTCCCAGACAAAAGTGCTTATAGAGGTCATTGTTTCTATGCTGAGACTTCCCTTGTCACAGACCTAATTGGCAGGCACCATATATGAGTCTCCATCAACCTGGATCACACTATTTGCTCTGCCCTGGTGATTCCCTAGGACCCCACCCCACCAATTTTGGAGCCGTACCCATATGAATGTCCTGGTCTGGCTCAGGCTTCAGAATTTCCTAAAATCTCTCAAACAAGCAGTAGCTGGTGTCAGCATGCCCCATTCCTCTCAATAGCAGCAATTTGCCTTGTTTTAGAGCTTGGCCTCTCCTGGGCACGTCTAAGCCCAACACAAGTAGCAGCCATCTGCAGAACACTCTGTAGCTCCTGACAGGTGGCCCCAGTCAGGAAGCAGGCAGTGGCTGACATTGCACCTCCAGGGGTGTCCCAGAGCTACTGCACCTGGTGGGCAACTTCAAACCACACCACAGTACAGTGCTACCACATTCATGAGTGACATACTCAAGAGGCAGACTTAGTGAGCACCAAAGCCTCACTGAAGCAAGTCTTGCTCAATAGGTGTGTTTCCTGCACAGCGGCTTTTCCACTGTAGTCACAGCTGGTCTTCACATCCAATTGGCCTAGGGATCAGTACATCCCTGTGAGGCCAACAACAATAAAGACTCAACTACAAGACAGTGCACACAGCCCACACAGGGGTGCATCTAGTGTGCCCAGCTCTCAGGTGACTGGGCCGGCTGAGCCATTGGGCCCTACAGGAAACATACTACACAAGGCCAACTTTACCAATTCCAGGAGACATAGCAGCTCTACCTAATTCTTAGAAACAAACACAGAGAAGCAGCTGAAATGCAGAGACAAAGAAACATGTCACAAATGAAAAAAGAGAAAAAAATCTCCAGAAAAAAGAGCTAAATGAAATGTAAGCAAGCAAACTACCAGATACAGAGTTCAAAACAATGGTTATAATGATGCTCAAGGATATTAATGAGAGCTTCAAGGTACTTAGTGAGAATTTCAAGGAAATTAGTGATAACACAAAAAAAAAAAAAAGTGAAAAAAAGACTGAAGGATAACACTAACTGAAATGAAGAATAATTTACAGGTAATCAACAGTAGAGGATGCCGAGAATCAAGTCAGCAGTTTGGAATGTGAGCAAGCAAAATGCATTCAATCAGAAGAGGAAAAAGAAAAGAAAATCCAAAAATATGAAGAAAGTGTAAGGAGCCTCTGGGACAACTTCAAGTGTGTCAACATTCACATAATGGGAGTAACAGAAGGAGAAGAGACAGAGCAAGATATAGAAAACATATTTGAAGAAATAATGACAGAAAACTTTCCCTACCTGGTGAAAGAAATAGACTTACTCCAGGAAGTGCAGAGAAACTCAAGAAGAACCCAAAGAGGTCCACACCAAGACACATCATAATTAAAATGCCAAAGGTTAAAGTCAAACAGAGATTCTTTTTTTTTTAATATATTTTATTGATTTTTTACAGAGAGGAAGGAAGAGGGATAGAGAGCTATAAACATCGTTGAGAGAGAAACATTGATCAGCTGCCTCCTGCACACCCCCTACTGGGGATGTGCCCACAACCAAGGTATATGCCCTTGACCGGAATTGAACTCGAAACCCTTCAGTCCGCAGGCCGACGCTCTATCCACTGAGCCAAACTGGTTTGGGCCAAACAGAATCTTAAAAGCAGCAAGAGAAAATCAGTTAGTTACCTACAAGGGAGCACCCATAGGATTGTCAGCTGATTTCTCAACAGAAACTATGCAGGCCAGACGGGAGTGGCAAGAAATATTCAAAGTGATGAATAGCAAGGACCTATAACCAAGATTACTCTATATAGAATTGAAGAACTGAAGGTCAGATAAAAAGCTTCACAGATAAGAAAAAGATAAAGAAATTCATCACCACTAAACCAGTATTATATGAAATGCTGAAGGGTATTCTTAAAAAAGAATAAGGAGAAGGAGAAGGAGAAGAAGAAGGAGGAGAAAGAGGAGGAGGAGGAGGAGGCAAAAAATACATATCTTTCAACAACTGATTCTAAAAATCAAAATAAACTAACAAGGAATCTAATGAACAAAATAGACTTGTGAATAAAATAGAGCCCAGCTGGCATGGCTCAGGGGCTGAGCATTGACCTATGAACCAGGAGGTCATGGTTCGATTCCCGGTCAGGGCACATGCCCAGGTTGCGGGTTCAATCCCTAGTAGGGGACATGCAGAAAGCAGTCAATCAAATATTTACTCTCATCATTGATGTTTCTCTCACTCTCTCCCTCTCCCTTCCTCTCTGAAATCAATAAAAATATATTTTAAAAATAATAATGAAATAAAATAGAACCAGAGGCATGGAAACATGGAACAGACTGAGGAATCTTAGAGGGAAGTGGGGGAGGAGGCAGGAGGGAGGCAGGAAGAGATTAATAAAAGAACATATGCATATATACAATATTTATGGACACAAACAATAGGGTGGTGAAGGCCTGGGGTGGGGCATGAACTGGGTGGAGGGGGATAATGGAAGGAAACAAAGGGGACATCTGTAATACACTCAACAATAAAGATTAAAACAAATAAGTGGTCAATAAAATATATGATTATGTTATTAAAAAAAATTATGTCTTTAAATGTTATGGCTTTCCATCTCTACCCAAGACTTTCTTCTTCAAATTTTCTTCCTCTTTTTTATTCTTGTTTCTTACCAACATGGTGACACAATCCCAGCCTCTTAGGCTCTTTAGGACCTCATGTAGCTACAGGGGGCAATTATGTCAGGAGATCCTAATATGAAAGAAGCTTCAAGAAATGTTGAAGCCTGTGTAATGTTGTTAACCAGTGTCACCCCAATAAATTCAATAAAAAGAAAAAAAGAGAAATCATGTGAAGACACAGGGAGAACACACTAACCTGCATGCCAAAGAGAGAGGCCTCAGAAGAAAACAACCTGCTGATACCTTGATCTTGAAAAAACACCTAGAACTGTGAGAAAATAAATCTCTATTCTGTAAACAAAAGAGAGAAGGGAAGGGAAGGGAAGGGAAGGGAAGGGAAGGGAAGGGAAGGGAAGGGAAGGGAAGGGAAGGGAAGGGAAGGGAAGGGAAGGGAAGGGAAAAGAAAATTGTTGCAAAATGCAGTCACTGAAAATTCTGAAAGTCTGAAAGGCACAGTGGGCTCTAAACTTCCCAGAAATAATCTAAGTTAAATATGATCTAAGACTGTAGATCTTATTTAACTTAGATTATTTCTGGGAAGTTTAGTCATTCAGTATAGATTGATGTCTGCAGGAGTCAAAAGAAAAAAATAACATTTTACTAAGTCTGTGGAAAATAATATTGGTCATTTTTGATCAAAGATGAGCATTTTTATCAAGAATTGCATGATGCAGTACAAAATCTAAGTAACACACAAGCATCTGGTCTATTCATGCAAATCAATATTTAATAACACAAAACTGGTTATTTGGCAAGTAAAATAAAATAATACCCTCTCCAAAATTCTGGCTCAGTTATTTTACTTTTCAGGGAGTTTTATTGCATTTTAAGTTCAAATAGCATAAAAATAAACTGCTTTGCCTCTGCTTCTGGAAATACCCATTTTTTTTGTGTGTTATTTTTGATATCTTCAAAAGGAGAATACCATTCTGAATTTCACAGTGACCTATGCGTTTTACTCTTTTATTTCAGGAAGCAGCCAAAAGCAGTCAAGTAAAATTGTATTTGTCATAGCAGAATACACCCTGTTAAACTAATTGGAACATTATACACTACAATCTTGGCAAAATGTACCAAATATGAAAAGATATCATTGTCTCAATACTGTCTTAATAATTCGATGATGGCCATAGGAGGACAAACAGTTGTTGACAAGTGTTTGATCTTCATAAGTCTGTCCCTGTGACAAACTATATTTTATCCTGTACTTCTGTGATCCTTCACTGAGATAAAACCAACACCTGGCATCTTTTCAAATTTCTTTTTTTTTCCCTTTTTACATCAGTGGCAAAAGTTAAAAAGGTAACATGAAAAGAAAGATGAAACAGAAATACTTGTTCAAATTGAAGGACTGTAGTTTCAAGTTTCAATCCTGTATCAAAACATCTCCTCCTTATCTTCTTTTCCAGTCATCACAAATGATGAGTATAAAGAGGTACCCAAACATCAGTACAATGCTGTGTGTACTGCAATCCAAAAATCATAGCACAAAATTATACCTGACATATCAAAAACTGGCAGTCACTTCCTCAAGATTTCCTTCTCTTGTTCCCATGGACCTTCTTGATTAATAAATCTGACACATAAAAAGCATCTATATGACTAAAGTGCCAGTTACTGGGAAGATTGTTTTGATCTATTTCTCAAGTTTTAGAAGAAATATTCTCTTTTTTCATGAATACAGAATCCACTCACTGACTGCCAACTTTCAAATGACCATCTCTTGAAGTTTAATTTTAAGTTTTAAATAAATATTGTATGCATGCAGAATAATTAGGATGCTCTAGAGGAATACTGTATAATGACATTGATTCTTTTTTATCTGAAAATGCCAAGCCCTTAAAGCAGCAAAGTCAGAGGAAGCATACATGACACTTTCATTAAGATGCTAGCTGTATTTCCTGAGTAAACTCCAATTTTCATGAGTTTAAAATTTATTTCTGTAAAACTCATTGGTTTTAAGCTACTGAAAGGAACTCAATGGTCTTCAAATTAATGTTCTACCCGCTCTTTATGTGAACAAAAAGTTTCTTCATTCTAAAGATGAACAAGGTTAATAAAATCTAGTTTGTAGATATATAAAAATCTCCACAGATATCCAGCATTTTACAAATGACACTTGTATGTTGCTATTTAAAGACTAAAATATTGGTTAGGTTTGTGTCACAGTTCCCTATCAAACTCTAAAGATATTGTTGTGCATCTTTTTCACAGATTTAGAAACATGATTAAAATAAGGTAATCATCAGATATAGTTATCAGCCTTATGTCTTGTCCTTTGTGTTCTCCCTTGCTATTCTTTATAAGATCACATCACATTTAAATATAAGCACACTTACAACATAGCAGCCATAGGCATATATTAGGAAACTCTCATTCTATATTAAGGATATATTTAGATTCAGGAACCTATTTAAATATGTGGGTTTATCAAAATACTTTGGTAAAATTACACCAAAGTAAAAATAAAAGAAAACGAAACAACAACAACAACAACAACAAAACATAATCAAGCACCAGCCAGATTGGCTTAGTGGATAGAGCATGGGCCACAGACTGAAGGGTCCTGGGTTCAATTCCGGTCAAGGGCACATACCTCGGCTGCAGGCTTGATCCCTATTCTTGGTCAGGGTGCATGTGGGAGGCAACTAATCGATATGTTTCTCTTACATTGATGTTTCTCTCTCTCTGTCTCTCCCTCTCTCTTCCCCTCTCTCTAAAAGTCAATGGAAAAATATCCTCAGGTGAGGATTAAAAACAAAAAAAAAAAACCAAAAAAGTAGTAAAAAATATTGTCATTTTTTTGATAGTCAAACTTCATTAGACATATTATTTTATCTGATGTTATTTTTTACCAATAGCTTATAGGGGCTGATACTTTCCAATCCATAAGCAAGTCTTATTGCTCTACTTTCAACACATTTATTAAATCTAACTATTGCCCATCCACTCCATCACTACAATCCTGGTCCAGCCATGACTATAGATCATCTGGACTGTTGTAGGCTCCTAATGGTTGTCCTGTTTCCAATCTTGACAACATTACAGTCATAGTTCTACACTAGTGATGTTACAAGCAGACACAAGATATTTTCACATTCTACTCTAAACTCTCAAATGAACACAGATTATACTTGGACTAAAATAGTGCCCACACTGCTTCCTGCCGCTACTACACCACAATAATATCCACCCGTAGCATATATCCCAAATTCATGTCCCACCATCTCTCCATCCCTCACTTTGCTCTAGTCTATGCTGATTTTATATTCTTCAGTAAAGGAAGTGGATTCTTGCCTTAGGATCTTTGAACCTGCTGATCGTTCTGACTTGAATAGTTTTCTCCCATATTATTTAATAACTCCTTCCTTCCTTCCCAACCACAAAGAATTTGTCTCTGATGTCAGTTTTTTAAACACCATGCTTCTACTCTTTCTTTATCCTCCTTTCTTTTCCTCCATTGTGCTTATTACTATCTGAAATAAAATTATGTATTTATCTGTGTATGTATTTATGGTGAATTTTGACCACTATAAGTCCATGAAGTCTGGGACTTTGTTTGCTTCTTGTTAGTTTCCCAGCATCTAAAATAGTACCTGGAGCTCAGCCTGTGTAGCTTGGTGGTTGATTATTGGCCTATGAAGAGGTCATGGTTTGATTCCCTATTGGGGCACATACCCAGGTTGCAAGCTCTATCTCTGGTAGAAGGAGTTCAGGAGGCAGCTGTTCAATGATTCCTCTCATCACTGAAGTTTCTCTCTCTCTCTCCCTCTCTGTTCCTCTCTGAAATCAATAAAAATATATTTAAAAATAAAATAAAATAGTAACTGGACAGGAATGGATATATGAATAAATGCAGAAGAGGTAAATGACTGATTTATTTGATATATTTTAGTTGATATATTTTTATTTTTCAGACCTGTTAGTTGGTTTATAGGTGAACACTTAGCTAAAGAATAATTTGTACATACACATAAATGCTGGTATATATTGTTTGAAACTATTTTTGTTGTTAATCCTCACCTGAGGGTATTTTTCCATTGATTTTTAGAGAAGGTGGAAGGGAGGGGAAGAGACAGAAATATTGATGTGAGAGAGACACATCGATTGGTTGCCTCCCACATAGGTTCCAACCAGGGCTGGGAAGCAGGCATGCAATCAAACAAGGTTCATGCCCTTGACCAGAATCGAACCTGGAACCCACGGTCTGATGCTCTATCACTGAGCCAAACTGGCTAGGGCTAGTGTATGAAATTTGATTGTCACATTTACAGTTTCCTCCTATAACTAGGAAACTTGCCACAGGTGCATCTTCCCACTTTGTCCAAGGTGGTAAATACTACACATCCCAAATACTACAGTCTCTCTCTCATACTTTGAAGTGGTCAGACATTTCAAAGTATGGACATCATGTAATTAATACAATCCTGATTCTGCCCTTTTCTTCTGAGACTCACAATTATATATGCAACTGATGTCTGATATCTTTTCATATGTAACTTGGAGGCACATCAATTTCAACATGTCTACACTGAACTCATTATTTCCTCCCAGACCTCCCTCCCATATCACTCATTTCAGTAAAAAATACCACAGTCTAACATCACCAAGTCAAAAACAAGAGAGTCATCTTATAATGAACCCTCTCTATCTCCCTCCCACCCCAACCTCAAGTCACTGTTTCTTCTGAAGCTTCCACAATTCTCTTGTGCTCCCCAACCCCTGATTCTGTCTTAGCTAAGGACCTCATCTTCGGTGCTATTGTAGCTTTCTGTTAACTATCTTTATATCTGAACTTCTCTGATATTTACTTATATTTACTCTTCCTGTAAATGTAATAGTCTTTTAAAAATGTGAAACAGATTGTATTATTCACTTGCTTTGAACTCTACAGTTCCTTCCCAGGGCCCAGAAATCCAAATTACTTAACTTGGCTTTAAAGACCTCTGCTTTCTGCCTCCAGCTATACTCATTGCCCATGGTATCCCCCAAAACATGACTCTTCATTCAAGAAGGACAATGCAGCATTTTCTGGAGACATGTTGTGCTTTTGTACCCCTGTGACAATATTATTCTTCCTTCCTGAAGGAAGCTTCTAGATGCTATAATGACAAGTGTCCACTCATTCTTCAGAGTTTTCTTTCTTTGAAGAATGTTACTATATTTCTTATAATCTCTCTAATCTACCACCTGCCCTACAAAAATGACTACTCTCTTAATCGGGTATATGATTGTTATTATAATAGCTTTTGAGCTGAATTACAGTTACCTAATATGTACCTCTCTTAATTAAGACCCGAAAAGCAACTTGTAACTAGTTAGCATATTTTACTATTTTGATATCTGGTACCTAAAAAAAATGTTGAATAGATGTTTGCTGAGTTAATGAATAAGCTAAATGCATGAAAGTATATTCTCTTTTCATATATTGGAAATTTTGCAACTAATAAAAAATACACATGTTTAAAAAAAGAGGTTTTAATTAAATCAAATGTATGTAGATTCAGAATTTCTTTTGTTCTTCAAAGGTAAACCCACTATTACTTGTTTCAAGCTTTCTATATGAATTACTGTTTTGAACATCCCATTCCTAATTTATTTTGTATCATTTAGTTAATATTGATTATAATTAATTGTTTTGACCTTTGTGTAGATTTCACATGGATTTAATTAAATAGACATTAATGGACATTTAAAACATGCCACCAAGGGGAAGAAGATGGCTGCCAATGGGAAGGCAGACTGCAAGATAGTGTGTGAATGAGAAAACAAAGGGAGAGCGTGTGGTCGCACGGGAAGTGTTTGTTGGTGAATTGAGGGACAGCTATTTTCCAGGAGACTGTGGGGAACTGTTGGACAGGGCTCCCCTGACCAGACAGCCCCCACTGCTACTGGGTTCCCTCCCAGAGCAACCAGCTCAAATGCGGAGACCGCACCATCTTGAAGGAAAAGTGGATGCTATTGGGAGCCTGAAAAGCCCAGGGAATCTACAACTACAGCACCCACCAAACAGCTGTGAACCCGAGAACACCACACTGGTCCCCAAGTGGCGCAAGCACGTGGATTCAGAGGCGCCCTACACTCCACCAAGGAAAGGTCAGATTTCACCTGGGATAGTGAGGTCTGTGGTTCTGGCAGGAGCTGGAGACCTGGGGAAGTCTGCACCTAGAAAAATCCTTGGCTGTTGGGGCTGGCATGATCCGTGAATGTGGAAGGGGGTCCACAGAGCTGCTAACAGAAGGGAAGTCTATAAAGCAACCCATTTTGATCTGGGTGCAAAAGGACAGCCAAAAATTTTAAAGGTGTGCCAGCTGCTTAGACCCAAGGGGAAGAAAGACTGCACAGACTTGCGCACAGCCTCGGAGTTCACACACTAACTCGGGCTCTTTTTTTTGTTTTTTGTTTTTCTCCTCTTTAAATCCTTGCTTCTGATTACTAAGCCCAAGACATAGGATCACTCAATTGGGGACACTCTTAAGAGATTGCAAGGGAAAGTTGTTTTTCTGGAACCTGTGGATCAGAGCGAGGGAATAATCATCAGAGAACCAGCTCTGGGCAACCCACTCCCCCAAACCGGTATTAAGTGCCACAGGGAAAACAATATCTAAGCACTAGCTAGACAGGACCTATAGACCCGGAAGTCAATCCAGAAACACTGCCACCCAGGGGTTGAATGACAAATTGACTCTTGTGTAAACACAAATAAACTGCCTGCTTAAAAATCAGGACTGGCTTACAACACTGAGGAGCAGTGGAATGCAAGGAACTTCAATACTGTCCTGACTAGGAAACAGGCGTGCCAAACAGAACAGTAAAGGAAGTGAATGACCTTCACTAGTGCACATTTTTATTTTTATTTCTTTCATCTTTTACTTAAGAAACTATTTTTTTTCTTTTTTCCTCACTTGATTTTACCTTTTTAATTATTACATTTTTATTTTCAATCAGCATTATTAATACTACTATTTTACCCTTTTTTTTAAAAAAAAGTGTCATTTTATTTTCTCTTTATTTTACTTTGGGATTAGCGTTCTACATTCTATATTCATCTTTCCTTTAGCATCATTTTACTCTATCTCAACTTTACCTTTACGCCATCCCTCTCTTCCTCACTTTTCCCCTTTTGTTGTCCTGTTTCTCTTACCCTATTCCTGCTTTGGATTTTCCCTATTCCTTCTTTTTACCCCTGTTAAAATTTCACCGTAATTATATATCTAATTTCCAATCCCCTGCTCCAAATCCATACACAACTCCCTCTTCTCTTTCTTCACTATCCAAAATTATTTTCTTTCTGTCCTTTTATTGTTGTTTGCTTGATTGTTGAGTATATCAATTTTTTATGCTTGTTTGTGAGATTGTTTTGCTTTTGCTTTTTGTTTTTCTTTTGTTTTTGTTTGTTTTTTGCTTCTGTTTTCCCTTGCCTCATTTGATATTAGTGATTGTTTGTAGTTTGCATTCATCTCCAGGTACTTGTTGCTGGCATGTGCTGGGATTAGTGACTGTTCTATTGAAGTTTTCTCCCCATATACATAGTTTTTCCCCTCTTCTTTCTTATTCTCTCTCTTTTCTCTCTCTCTCTTTTTTTTCCTTTTCCCAATTTCATTTTTGCACTCCTTTTTTTTCCCTCTTCTTTCTTTCTTATCCTCTAATTTACCTTTCTCTGGTGGTCACCTTTATTTGGGGTTATTAATATCATGAATATATTTGTGTTCAGTGCCTTGTGTATTGTACCTTGTTGTGTTGTATTTTGTGCCTTTAAATCAATGAAGGAGAGAGACAACTACATAACCAGACATGTGGAGAAGAGAGAACATGGGGGGAAAAAGAAACAGCCCACATATGAAAGAAAAGCAGGCATCACCAGAAAAGGAAGTAAATGAAATAGAGGCAAGCAACCTGCCAGAGAAAGAATTCTGAGAAATGGTCATAAGGTGGCTGAAAAGAATGGAAGACAAATTTGACAATATGTGTAAGAACCAAGAGGAAATGAAGAAGAATCAAGAAGAAATGAAAAATGACATTGCTGCTGTAAGAACTCAATAGAAAGCATCAAGAGTAGAATAGAAGATCAGAGGACCACATCAGTGAGCTAGAAGACAAGATGGAAAAAAATACCCAAGTAGAGCAGCTTCTAGAAAAAAAAAAATTAAAAAGCAGGAGGAGAGCCTAAGCGAACTTTGGGACAACACTAAACAAAACAACATCCACGTAATACGAGTGCCAGAAGGAGAGAAAACTGAGCAAGGAATAGAAAACCTGTTTGAAGAAATAATGACAGAAAACTTCCCTGATATAGGGAAGAAAAAACACAAATCCAAGAAGCTCACAGAGTTCCAAGCAAAATGAACCCCAAAAGACTGAAACTACAAGTGCTGGCGAGGATGTGGAGAAAAAGGAACCCTCATGCACTGCTGGTAGGAATGCAGACTGGTGCAGCCACTGTGGAGAACAGTATGGAGTTTCCTCAAAAAACTAAAAATGGAACTCCCATTTGACCCAGTAATTCCACTTCTAGGAATATATCCCAAGAAACTAGAAACACCAATCAGAAAGGATATATGCACCCCTATGTTCATAGCAGCACAATTCACCATAGCTAAGATTTGGAAACAGCCTAAAGGCCCATCAGCAGATGAGTGGATTAGAAAACTATGGTACGTCTACACAATGGAATACTAGGCTGATATAAAAAAGAAGGAACTCTACCATTTATTTGCAGCAGCATGGATGGACCTGGAGAGCATTATGTTAAGTGAAATAAGCCAGGCAATGAAAGAAAAATACTACATGATCTCACTGATTTATGGAAAATAAAGAACATTATAACTTGATGAATAAAAAGATAGATACAGAGGCAGTAATGCACCAAACAGACTGTCAAATTATAGCAGGAAGGCTGGGGAGTGTTGGGGAGGGAGGGAAATAGATCAACCAAAGGACTTGTATGCATGCATATAAGCACACCAATGGACACAAGACACTGGGCGGGGGGGAGGGTGGTGGGATGATGGCATGTGGCAGGGGGTAGGGGAGGCTGGGGGAAGTTCAATGGGGAAAAAAAGGAGATATATGTACTACTATATGTAATACTTTAAACAATAAAATACAGAAAAAAAGAGATCAACCACAAAAAATAAAATATAAAAAAATAAAAAATAATACATGCCACAATTTTTTAATAAAACTTATCTTTGCAGTTCACTGCTATTGAAATGACACAATAATATATTAGAACAGTAGTTGTAATTTTGATAGAGAACACATTTGGCTTTCACATTTTTAAGTTAAGACTCTTTCCATTTGGTTGTGTAACAAATGCATTGCACTGGTTATCTTTATACGAAGAATTTTATCTATTTTTGTGGGCAGATTAAGTGTGGTGCTAAGGGCAGCCTAACTGGGGAAAGAAAGTCTTTGTGATTGCCCAGACATACATTAAAAACTACTGTTGGAAAATTTAAAGTAATAATTCAAAATAAATTAGTAACAATTAGTAAACTTAATATACTATCAAGTAAATTTTACTTTTAACTTCACTTGGTTGTTTGTTTTTTGTTTGTTTATTTTGTTTTTGTCTTTGAAAATTTAATCTTACTATCATTAAAAAGGTTTATATGAGAGGTAAAGGAGGGAAGGGGGCAGAGAGAGATAAACCAAAGAACTTACAGGCATAGATGCAAAACCCATGGACACAAACAAAAGGGAAGTGAAGGCCTAGGGCAGGGTTGGACCCCAGTTGAGGGGGGAAATGGGGGTAAAGGGGGCATCTCTAATACTCTCAAAAGTAAAGATATATTTCTTAGAAAAGACATATAGTATTTGTTCAAAAATTCTTCATATATTCTATCTCAAGATTTTCCCTTGATGTCTCAGATTTGTTTAAAGTCCCATGAAGGGCTTTCATACTTCAACTACAGGAGTTCCATTCATGTCTGTTTTATATATTGGGTATCTGTTTAATTTTCCTTTTGGAAAAAATAGGGTTCTGCAATTAAATGAAGCTTTCAAACTGTTACTCTTCTGTTTTAGAATATTTTTAATAATCATTTCATAAAATTTTTGGAAGATGTATATTGCTTGTTATGAATATGCATTGCATATAATAAAGTAATCTTTCATTTGGTAAAGATATCTTTATTTTTCATTTTAGAGTCTTTAGTAAACATAATCACAAGTTTTATCCAATCCATAAAAATATAATGCTTGTTAGAGTACAAATATATTCTTTTGCTTTCTTTGGAAAAAACAAGTTCTGTAACCAGTTTTCTTTAATTGCTAGATAGGTAAGTTTCAGTGTAGGGGTGTTCTTAGAGAATAAGGAAAACAATTACCGTTACATTCAACTTCCAATTTCAGGGGAAAATATATATTAAACTGACAGGAAATTCTGTTTCTAGAAAAGAAAACTTTATTTGTATCACAGGGAAAAATGGATTATTTATTTTATTTTAGCCCCATAGGGTCTGGTTCATGGTGACTGGAGTGATTTACTGTGAAAGGATCATGAATACCTTTTGCCACAACCATCGAGAAGATTATCTGAGTTGTCATCTATCTTATGGTCTCCTTTCTAGAATCCATCAAAACTCTAGTGACCAATCAAATTAAGTGTTCTCAGTTTATGATACTAAATCTCAAAATTAGGAAGACAAATATAATTGAAGCCTATATAATTTCATTAACCAACATCACCTTAATAAATTTAATAAAAAAGAAGACACGAAAATAAAGTACTTTATAAACAACAAAAATAAAGAGTTGTGTTTACTATTAACTAAAATTTGAGTTAGTTTATGTGATTCCTTTTTCATATAATAAAGCTAATTGTAATGAACCACCATGAGCAAACACCCAGGTTTCCAGTTTTTATCTCTATTTAAGATTCTTTGGAAAAATAATTTAGAACAAGTCAAAAATTTGAGAAGTAAAGTCATTAATTATAGCAAAGCCACCATTCACTAGATTCAGTCAGGTCTTTAGTAAGGGACAGATGACATTTCTTCTCCATGATCTTAGTTATAGAAGAATTATGGGCTATTTCTCCTGCCTCCCAAACTGTCAGTTGGAAAATGAATGAGCAGCCAAATATTTACATCATGACAAGGAGGAATAAAGTTAAATTTGGGGTATGTCTTAAACTTGGGGTATGTAATATTTGAAGGCTTTACAAAGAACTATATAAGGCTTCATTGTCACTTTATGCTTTCTCTATATAGAAATACAACCATTTACTAGTAAACAATGCTACCTTTTCTGAATGAAAGCCCTAGTTACCCATGTCAACTGATGATAAAAGGTCAAACATCGTGTTAACTGAATACAAATTTCTTATTTTGCATCTTGCATTTTTACTACTAATCAAGATGTTTATCCCTTCACATTTCGTCCATTAAGAATTAAATCTATCCAATAATTTCCCCTACAGGAGATAGTGGAACACCTATTTCTGAAAAACCATCTTTTTTTGTTGCACTTTAAAAAAATTTATACCTATTGTTGAAATAATATCTTAATAATTTATCAGAGAACACAGAAGAAGAAGAGGTATAAAGGTTGCTTCTACAAACAGTGATAGCTTATCTGCTAAATTACTCTTACTTTTAATAGTAGAGTTATGTTGAAAATATAATAAACACTAGAATTAGATAGGCCTAAACTGCAATAATATAATTTCTACTTACTAGCTGTGTGACATTGGGAAATTTACTTTAGTTGTGGTGCTTTTCTACTTCTACATCCCTAAAATGAAAATAGAAATATTTCTCAGGGGTTTCAATGTACCTAGTATGTAGTAAGTTATTTGTAAATGTCAGTTTATTCCACTTTCACCCCAGCAAATCTAATGTTAATTAATTGGTAATAATTAAGTACATTAATGTTTAAAATAGAAAAGTGGTTTTTTTTTTGGTTACAAGTTGAAATAATGATTCAAAAATGTTCTTTTTGCTTTTTTAACTTTTTTTGTTGTTGTTGTTAATCCTTACTCTAGGATATTTTCCCATTGATTTTTAGAAAAAGTGAAAAGGAGGGGGAGAGACACAGAGAGAGAAACATTGATGTGAGAGAGACACATTGATTAGTTGCCTCCGGTACATGCTCTAACCAAGGAGGAGGATTAAGCCCACAACCCAGGTACATGCTCTTGACCGGGGGAATTGAACTTGGAACCCTTCAGTTTGAGGGCCTACTCTCTAGCCACTGAGCCAAACTGGCTAGGGTTATTCAAAAACTTTTTTAACCAACTTAATATCAATTAAAATAGTCTAACAGTTAAATGCCTATGTGTACAAGATTTTATTTTAGATGTCTTTTTAAATATACAGAGAATATATCCCAGTGCATGAAATTTGTGCATGGGGGGAGTGGTTTTCCCTCAGCCCAGCCTGCACCATCTCCAATCTGGGACCCCTTAAGGGATGTCCGGCTGCCCATTTAAGCCTGATACCGGGATTGGGCCTAAATGGGCAGTAAGACATCCCTCTCACAATCCAGGACTACTAGCTCCCAACCGCTCGCCTGCCTGCCTGCCAGATCGTCCCTAACAGCTTCTGCCTGCCAGCCTGATCACCCCCTAACCACTCCCCTGCCAGCCTGACCAATGACTAAATGCTCCCCTGCTGGCCCAATTGCCCCTAGCTGCCCTACCCTGCTGACCTGGTCACCCCTAACTGTCCTCCCCTGCAGGCCTGGTTGCCCCCAACTGCCCTTCACTGCTGGCCTGGTCCCCCCAATGGCTCTCCCCTGCAGACCTGCTCTCCCCCAACTGCCCTCCCCTGCCAGCTTGATCGCCGCTAACTGCCCTCCCTTGCAGGTCTTGTTCCTCCCAACTGCCCTCCCCTGCTGGCCTGGTCGCCCACAACTGCCCTCCCCTGCTGGCCATCTTGTGGTGGCCATTTTGTGTCCACATGGGGGTAGCCATCTATGACCACATGGGGGCAGCCATCTTGTGTTTGAGTGATGGTCAACTTGCATATTACCTCTTTATGATATAGGATATATGAAAAAATATTTATTTATTTATTTATTTTTATTGTTTGAAGTATTACAAATAGTAGTATATATGTCTCCTTTTTTTTCCTCCCCATTGACCTCCCCCTGACCTCCTCTACCCCCCAGTACATGCCTTCACCTGCCTGCCCCCCCCCCCGCCAGTCTCATTGGTTATGCTTATATGCATGCGTACAAGTCCTTTGGTTGATCTCTTACAGCCCCCCTAGCCCAACCTCCCCTGCCTTCCCACTGTAGTTTGACAGTCTGTTCAAAGCTTCTTTGCCTCTGTATCTATTTTCCCCCCATTTCTTTCCTTTAAAAAATTTTGCCTCTGCAGACTAGAAATAAACATATAATAAATAAAAAATGTTTGAGTCCCAATTTCAATGTCCAACAGTTCCGAGTCCCCATTTCAATGTCAAACAGTTCCTCATGTGTACATGTCAGCAATTATATCTGGATGGTGGGCACACGGTGGCAACGCAGGTCCGACCCTCTCTGGTTTGGTCCTAGGCAACCTGCAGCGGTGCACAGCTGCTGACTGCTCGTGTGGTAAGGCGTCGTCAGCCTTCTACCATCTCTGGACTGTTTTTCCTCTTATCTTCGAGGTTGGAGTAGACCTGTCAATTCTTCTCTGTTGCAGGAATCCACATGGTCTTGGAGTTGTTTTCTGAAAATATACAAACATATTCTCAACCAAAAGTTAATAAAGGAATCTTTTCTATATAATTGATTTGGGATCCTTTTTATTTTTGCCCAAATGATTTTCCTTTGTCTTATTTAGACACCATGTGTGTTTTTTATGGGTGTCTTGCTGTTAGCATTAGAAATGAAAATTAATTTTATAAAGTGAAAATTTTCTAGGTGTAATTTATTTATAGGCTATTTTTCCTTACATGATATTACCCTACTATCCACCCCCCCTTTTTTTTTTTTGATTAATGGAGGTTTTTGTAAATTTTACAATGCAGTCTTGATAACTTTAAATTTTATTATTATTTTTTTTGCCCAAAAATATGACTGCTTTATGTTCATTGCATGTTCAGGAATTTTACCATGAGATGAACTACCAATAGAAATTTTAGTTATTACTTTAAGAACAACTTTTTGTCCAGTACAATTAAATTTACTTGAATATTCACTTATTTCAATTAGCCTATTTAAATTAATCTGAAAACTTGATTACTATTTTACTGTCAAATTGTTTACTCTACCAACAATCTTAGTTTACCCTGTAAATATTAGTGGGAAGGATTATTTGCATTCTTGAGTGGGCCCTGAGCATTCCTGATGCTAGGCTGAATTTAGATATAGGGCAGCTGCTGTCGGCCAAGTCTCTTGTCTGTTGCCTGGGTTCCTTTTGATATTTAATTATAATTAGCTGAATTCAGATGAGTTTATGTTTAACTGCCTCAATTTTGGTCTTTCTTTGGATTTCTTCAATAACCTCCTGGAAGGATTCCTTGCCTACAGAGTCAATGCCATCATTTTCATTCTCTGTACTGTAGCCATCTTTTGCACTGATTGTCCAGATCACATATGATCACTTCATGCTTTCTTCATGTTTTTTTCCTCTCTTCCCAAAAATCTTCTATGACTTCCACTGCTGAAATATTAGAGTTTAGACCTGACATTCTAAAAAATGATTTTATAAGCTTTCTTTCCTATGTATCTGACTACCTATCATGTATATATTCACATTGTCTCATACAGCCACATAAATAACTAAACACCGACTTGTATCTGTCCTCAGTACTTCAAACTCAACAAGCTTTGACCCATATTTTTGTATAAATAGTTCCTTTTGTATAGAAGTTTCCTTTTTCATTCCTTCCTCCGCCCCTTTTCTGTCCATGACAAAAATATCAATGTAATTTGAATCTTACACTTCAGAGAGGTTCCATGTCCACTGAAGGCCAAGCAGGCTCTCAAACTAGCCCTCTTGCAGATAACAACTAAACTTTAGACAAAGTATTAAAAAGGCAAACTAACAAACAAAATAGCTAACTATCTGATGGTGCTGAAGAGCAACCACATGCCAGAGGAATCTGAAGGATTGATACTTGAGGGAAGGGAAGAACACCCAGATAATTTTTTTTTTTTACAGCTTTTAGCCAGAGAATAGGTTCTAGTGTATATCTTGAGGTGTTAAATTCTGATAGACTATTCAATTGTTATGATTTGAAGAACCAGAATACAGAATTTAGGACAACCATTCCTACTTAAAAATGAAGAAGAATCCCACAAAGAAGAGAGTTAGAGAAGAGGAGCCCCCAAATTCTCTGTGTAGACTCTTCTCAGACTACTGCTGAATCCCAAACAATTTATTCACTAGGCAGAATTAAGCATCTCAGCTAAGTCTGAAGAAATAGAACCGGGATTTGAATTGCTTCCCAAGAGACTAAGTTTATAGTTTGAGTCCAACCAAGTTAGTTGTCTACAAAAATACATCAATATTTTTCAGGAGAATGTAATCAAATTCAGTCTCCAAAACATCACAGTGACCAGAATATACCACCAAATTACTTAAATAGGAAGAACAGGGAAATATGGTCCATTCTTAAAAGAGGACATTCATAAGCCTGAACTAACTTATATGTTGAAATTACAAGATAAGATTTTAAATCAGCTATCATTACACTTCAGAAAATAGTTCTATAAGTTTTAAAAATATATAAAAAGTCCTGCAATAGATAGAAGTTATATTAGAAGCACCAAGTGGAAGGTTCCAGAAAACTTACCTAGATTCCTACCTTTTAGTTAAAATTGAACTTCTTGTTTATAAATTGATACTGTACTCCTATCATAGCAATTTGTGGTCTCTCTTCTGTGACTTATTAATGAACATTTCTATCTCTCTGATTGTAAATTTTGGCATATTTTATTGAAGACTGTGTTTCAGCAGTAAAAAATGTGTATGAATGCTGAATTGACAACATTGTGAAATGGTTAGCACCTTGAGCACTGAAGTAAGACAGACTTGTGTGTTTCCTCCAAAAATTTTACTTAAGGTATCCAAGGTTCTATTTCCACATCTGTAAAACCACAATAATAATATGGACTTGCTGCAAAGATTTGATGAAATAATGTATGTAAGGTACTTAGCAAATTTATTAATATAGTCTACAAAACAGTAGTGGCCACACACTATATGGATCAGGCATTTTGGTAGACATTAGAGAGAGAAATTATGAGAACTTATAAGATCCCCACCTTTTCTAGAATTTATAAGTGAGAGAGGGGAGAAAGACATTAAACAAGTAGAGAAATAAGCAAAATTACTCTAGATTTCATAAGTTCTGTGAAGGACGTAAACAAGTACTAACTGGATGAAAGGAGCTAATTCAGTGACAGTTCAATTAATGGTAGTTATTATGCTACTAGAGGCCTGGTGCATGAATTTGTGTATGGGCGGGGTCCTTCAGCATGGCTGGCAATTGAGGCCTGTGGGGCGGGGGAGGGCAGCCAGCAAGGAGGAGGAACCACGGGAGGTTGGCCGGCAGTGGGGAGGGGCCACAGGAGGTTGGCTGTTGGAGCACACTGACCACCAGGGGGATGCTCCTGCATTAAGCATCTGCCCCCTGGTGGTCAGTGTGCATCAAAGCGACTGGTCAACCGGTCGTTCCAGTTGTTTTGGTCGTTCGGTCATAATAGTTGCTTAGGATTCTATATGTATAGACTAGAGGTGCAGTGCACGAAATTCATGCACGGAGGGGTTTCCTCAGCCCAGCCTGCACCCTCTCCAATCAGGGATCAGGCCCAAACCAGCAGTCAGACATCCCTCCCACAATCTGGGATGACTGGATCTTAACCACTCGCCTGCCTGCCTGATGCTCCTAACCCCTCTGCCTGCCAGCCTGATTGCCTCTACCTTGCCCCCCTGCCAGATTGATCATCTCTAATTGCCCTCCCCTGCTGGCCTGGTCACCCCCAACTGCTCTCCCCTGCCGGCCTGATCTCGCCCCCAACTGGCCTGCCCTGCCAGCCTGATTGCCCTTAACTGCCTCTGCCTCAGCCCCCACCATCATGGCTTTGTCCAGAAGGAAGTCAGACATCTGGAAGATGGCAGGTCTACCTGGTATAATTAGCATATTACTCTTGTATTAGTATAGATAGATTATATAGGATAGGATTGCTTAAATGGTGCGGCGAGGGGGGGGGGAGGAGATTTTTTCAGCAGGAGGAGATGCTCTTGGCAGACAAAAACACATAATCCCTACATCTGGACTGATAGCCAGCCATATGCACTACACTGGCAGCCCAGTCATTAAAAAATTGAACTGCTTTCTTACACCTTACACCAAACAGCTGTTGCCTTTAAAGCCCCTCCTCAGCCCCCACCTTAGGTTCTGCCTTTGCGCAGTTCACCCAGGTTAGGTTCTGATTGGTCGGTTTCTATGCCAGTCAGCGTCAAAAGCTCCACCTCCTATGCAGCTTTGGCTCCTCCCAATTCATCCAGATTTGGTTCTGATTGGTCAGTTTCTATGCCAGTCAGCATCTCTGGGCCTATCTCCTGGCCTGATCACCTCTGGGGGAGAGAGAGGCTTGGCTGCTGGCGAGGCGGAGAGAGAAGCAGGGTCTGGCTGTGGATCAGATCTTGCTTCTCTCTTTGAGCCTCACCAGCAACCTCGGCTGCTGCTGATCAGCCCCACTTCTCTCTCTCTCCCAGAGGTCAGCAGTTCAGCCCACTCGCCTGCTGTGCGTGCAGCCTGGCATTTGGTGGAGCCTTCAGTCATTTTGACCCTGGCTCTTTATATAGAGAGATTATTATATCATGTTTGCTTTCCACAGCACTACACTTGTGCTTTGGGGAAAGTATTCTGTTAATGAATAATTATTAAATTTGAATTCTGTGGCTTAACTTGCATTGTGTGTGTTTTCTAATAACTTGAAAGAAAGGACCATAGGCTTCATGGTATGCTCATAACCCACAACATGTCCTATATGATACTCTTTCCCCTCTGAAGGTCTGGACCACATTAGAGGGATAGAGGATTTGTTCAAATACAATGTACTAAGTCAGTAATTAAATCTACAAGAACTGAGATGTGGTGCTCAAGAGTGATGCATTTGAATTTGACTAGCCAGACTGTCCTTGAAGGAGGCTTCAGCAGCTAATCTAGAGAGAAATTTGTTGTGAAAAGCAAACATCAGAATACAATAACAAAACAAGTGGTTTAGCATGTGGTGCATTAATTGTGTTAATTGCAGGTTAAGAAGAGGTAGATCTCACACTGTTAAATGTTGATTACAAGCTGGATACGAATTGGCTGCCTAGGTATTGCCTTTCTGTACTTTAGTCACAGAGTTCAGCTTTTATTTAAATCTGTTTGGGTGCAGGATAAGCATTGCTAGATGGAGAATTAAGTTAGTTTTTGACACTAGATACCTTGGGGAAAGGTTTAGAGGACAAAATTTCAAACAGACCTTTCTCCAATTGAGGTCTCTAACAGGTATCCCCTCTGAGCCCCCAAACACCACACAAATTTGTTCACAAACACAAACACAAATATGTTTTAAAATGATGTGCACATAGCATGTGCATTGTTGGCAATAAAAGTAAGTACACATGAGGAAATATAAGCAGTGCTAATGTTTGTTTTGCTTTGAAAAGCACCAATTTAGAAATAGCACTGAATTTTCTCTGCCTTATTTTAGGTAAGGTCAATACCCTTACTACCTCAGAAAATTATTTTTGTTTATTTGTTGTTTCTTGTTTTTGCTTATTCCTTAGTAGTTAGGTGATATTCAGAAATTTTATAGTAAGTTTATGTGACTGAAGACTTAAACTTTGAAATGGACCATAGGTTTCTTCTGAGTTTTAAGTGTTCTTTTATGCTCTCTGGTTCACACACATTTCTATTGTTCTAAGGGTTAAAAACTGCACTCTCAGAGTGATAATCCTTATTACTCAGTCAAAGTAAATGGATCACCACATAACCTTTCAGAAATGTTCTTCCTTAAGCTATTAAAACATTCTATGCCCTTAGATGACAACAATTTCTCTGCCTTTTGAAATTTCCTTTCTATCCTGTGGAGTTCATAGAGATATGGTTGGTTAAAATCAACTTATATAAAACTATGCACTGTAAATTCTGACACTTCTGTTTGAATCCCTTTTCAAACACTTGTCTTTGCTCACCATAATAGATGTCAGTTCTTCTGATGTAGTTCAAGCATGAGCTTCATATGAAAACTCAGCTATGTCTATTGCATTTCTGAAGCTAATACTCACTGAAGTTTTGTGCTGTTTGACATCAAAGATAGGCAAGAATCACCTGCTGAGTTCACATGCATGGAGCAAAACATCTTCAAATCACTTTTGCTAGACAAAAGTTTTTTTGTTTTTTTTTAAATATTAAGCTTTCAATATCATGTGGCATTACAGACAAATGCAGTCTCTTTAGGTTGCAACATTGTATTATTAAAATATGCCATCATGAGATCTGAATTTAAACTTTTAAACTAAAGGTAATGTGTGTAGTTGTTTCAGATTTGAATTTAGCTGCAAAGAAGTAGCATCATTCTGACATTTAAAATTTGATTTTTATTCATGATGTAGTTATTTTCACAAAGGTAAAAGCACTTTAAGCATTCTCAAACCAAAAGAGAATCATCTAATATGTCTATATTTTAATAGGTGTCCTTGACATCATTTTAAGAGGTAATCCCATTCAAAATAGCAAAGTATTTGAGAAATATAGATTTGTCTAAATCAACTTAAATTTCAGATTTACTACAACTATCACTATGTTAACCTTTTTATTGGAAAACAATAACAGTAATATTTTTGCATTTTTACTTAGCAGTGTAATTTGATGCTAAAACCTCAGCATTTCTCATAACAAGGTAAAAACAATATCATTAAACTTATGTGAACATGAAAACAATGATGTTTTTCATGTCAGTGATGTTGTGGATAAAAGTTTTAAAATTTGGCCTCCAAAACCCAGTTATGAAACTCAATAGAATGCTAAGTGAATGATGGTAAAAACGAAACAAAGATCCGAGCTTGCTTGGGATAGGTCCCATTGGAAATTTGCTTTTTATATGCTACTAGTTTTCAAAGATAGATTTTCATGTGAAAACAAAATTTCAAAACTTTGGGAAAATCTAACATCTGTAAACTTTTACTTGTTATATTTAGAATACATTTTCAAATGCATATAGTTCAAATTCATTCAGTTTATCACTAAAACAAACAAACAAAAAAACCCCTGAAATAACATAACTTTAAGAAGTAACCAGATTGTTTTATTTTGCCATGGATCAGTATTTTTCTGTTCCCTTTTTTAAAATCCAGCTCAGATATGCCTTGTGCTGATTTGTGGTCACTTGTATCATTCAACCCAAATTGTCTCAGTGGTAAAGAGTATGATTATAGCACAGGGACAGAAGAGAAATATATAGAGACTATTTTTTTTTTTTTCTAAATCACACCAAAAAATGTACTGGAGAAAGACAGAGATAAAATGTAATGACTTAGCTAACTAGTCAACCAGAGAATGGCCACTCAAGTTAGAGTACCTATGTCTTTCTTTATTGCAATCACAGTTTGAGTTATCTTTCTATGCTATGGAAAGCTCTAATGAGAGAAATAGTATCAATTTTAAATCCTGAATAGGATTTGGTTAGGAGCAGAAATCATTTCAGACTTTAAACAAGGCTATTAAAGAGCAAATATAAGAAGGAAAAAACACCAGAGATTTGCTTTATGGCACTTAAATTATATTTTAATATCCTAAGCAATCATCTATATAATAAAAACCTAAGCAACCATTAGGGCAGAATGACCAGGACAACCAGTCGCTATGATGTGCACTGACCACCAGGGGGCAGGTGCTCAGCGCAGGAGCTGCCCCCTGCTGGTCAGTGCACTCCCACAGGGGGAGCACCGCTCAGCCAGAAGCCGGGCTCATGGCTGGTGAGTGCAGTGGCAGTGGCAGGAGCCTCTCCCACCTCTGCGCCAGCAATAAGGAGCACTGAGCCAAGCAGCAGGGAGCAGCAAGCGGGTGGGCAGTAAGGAGCAAGGGGTCCTGGACTGCGAGAGGGTCAGGCCAGGCTGAGGGATCCCCCTCTTCCCCAGTGCACAAATTTTGTGCACCGGGCCTCTAGTGATCAATAAATATACAGAAGTGAATGTGTCTGTTACAGATACTGTTTGTGGTCACTCAAATCCAAGTTCTTTGCTTCTTTTGGGTACATGATTTTACTATAGCTTCTTTTGCAATTAAAGATGCTTATGTTACTGACTTCTAGCCAATGGAGTGTGGCCAGAAGTAAGGCGTGTTACTTTATATCCTCCCATTATGTCCTCCTTGGACTTTCTCTGCTTCCAGCTTGAGAGGCATGTGTTAAAAATTATTGAGCCTATGGCCATCTAAGTCCCTAAATGATTGTGGTAAAAAAAAAAACCCTCCTTTGACTTATTTAACACCAGAATAGTTACATGAGCCTGAAATAGACTTCTATTCTGCTTGCACTAGTACACATGATGGATTGGACTTGTTATAGCAGTCTATGTACTATCAACATATATGTTAGGTTTTACTAATGACAGGAGTTATGCTACCTATAACCTATGGTACTAAATTTTATTTTAAAATCATCTAACAAAATTTCACTTTTTAATTAATAAAGGTATGTGTTTTGTACTGGGCTGTCTCTGAAAGTTTCTCCGTATGTCACATAAGTCCTCCCCATTCCTGTCTGGAGAAAAATGATGACCTGCCACGGGCCATTACTGATTTGATGGAGAACCAACACTGTTGCTAAACATGTCCTCTGAGAAACGTGCCACTTAGATGATTGGGAGCCAAGGACATGTAGAAATACAGAAAGAAAATTAACATGTACCTAAAAATTAGCAAAGACTGGTAACCGTGCTGTACAGATAGCTTCTCTCTTAATACTTCTATGTACAAGACATTAGAGAATATTCCTTTTATGTTACTATTGCTGTGTAACAAACCACCTCAATATGTATTATCATAAAGCATCCATTTTATTATTCTCATGGATTATGTAGGTAAGGAATTGGAATAGGCATAGAGGAAATGGATTTTCTCTGCTTCATGATACCATTGTTTCCAGACAGGAAGATTTAAAGGCTAAAAGTGACCTAACAGCTAGGGATTAGAACCATTTTCACTCTCATGTCAGGGTCCTATTTGTTGTCCACGGTAACTCAATTGAACCATCAGCCAAAACACCTTCGTGTGGACTCTCCACGTGGAGTGGAGCAAAGTAAGCCATCTAGAGTGCTAATACTGTTCCACATCTCTATATGGATGGTGTTTGTATTAGTGTCTTGTCCTGTAGACTGCCTCAAGGTTTATCTACTTAACTGTATGTATGTTATACATCAATAGAAATAATCTTTTAAAAAATTTAAATGGATATTATTACCCAGAAGCTAGATTCTGAAAGGAAAACAAGATGACTGGCTCAGGGAACACTTTCTGCAATACTATCCATAAGAAATACACATTTTCCAGGACTATTTAGTTGTGTTCTGTTCATCTTTACTAATTCATTCTTTCATTCAGTCACTGTTCACTATGTACCAGTCACTAGTCTAGCTACTGAAGATACAGCAATGAAACTTTCTGCTTTCTTAGGGGTGACATTTTGGTTTTGAAAAGAGTGGGTGAGCCCAGTCGGTGTGGCTCAGTGGTTGAGCGTTGACCTGTGAACCAAAATGCCATGGCTCAATTCCGGGTCAGAGCATATGCCTGGGTTGTAGGATATGCAGGAGGCAACCAATCAATGATTCTTTCTCATCATTGATGTTTCTCTCTCTCTCTCCCTCTCAGAATTCCTCTCTGAATTCAATAAAAATATTTTTAAAAAAGAAAATAGTGGATAATAGACACTAAAAACATCAATTAGTAACATGTTAATAAGAAAATAAGATTTATAGCCTAACTGGCTTGGCTCAGTGTATAGAGCGTCGGCCTGTGGACTGAAGGTTCCCAGGTTCAATTCCGGTCAAGGGCATGTACCTTGGTTGCAGGCACATCCCCAGTAGGAGGTGTGCAGGAGGCAGATAATCAATGTTTCTCTCTCATCGATGTTTTTAACTCTCTATCCGTCTCCCTTCCTCTTTGTAAAAAATCAATAATATATATAGATAGATAGATAGATAGATAGATATAAAGAAAATTAGATTTATAGAAAACTTACAGATTTATAGGATTCTGGAATGCAAGTGAGGCTGCAATGCTTATTACAGGTCAGCAAAGGGTTATACTGATAAGGTAAAATTTGAATAAGCAACTGATAAAGGTGAGGAAGCAAACCATGCATGTAGATCCCTACTCATTGTTCAGTGGTAAGCAGTCATCAGGTGCTCATCTAGGTAGTGGGAATGCAAAGAAATGTGTGGGCTTTGGGGCAAGAGTTCTATGTTTGATTTTAATTTGTGCTGCACATTTCCATTGCTCCTACAAACCCATTTCCATCTTCTCTATTCTGCTCTGTGCTCTTAGAACATGACCGTGAGAATTCGTTTAGGAGACAACCTCGCCTTGGAGGTCAATGGACTCATTAGCTCTCTCCTCTGGCTTCCAGTTACTTTGAGTGAATGGATGCCACTGACTGAAGACTAATAAGAAAAAGAAGAATGAGTTCAGTCTTTGTTCTTGTTGGCCACCTACATTTCCCTACTGAAAGCCTAGACTCTTGTCAGGCTTTGGTCTCCTACAACCACAGCTCCTCACTAGGTTCCTGCAAATACCAGGGCCCTGTGCAGCTGGAGGACTGGAATATCAGCTGCTAATCAAGATCCCTCAGAGTGCTTCAGCAACCCTTCTGTGATTTCTTTAACCCTGCTCACTTCTTTATAAAGAGTTTCTTCATCCAACTCTCCTAGTTACCTCCTTTGAGTGTGCCATCCTTTTTCCTGCCAGGACACTGACTGGTAAAAAACACACACCTATATTTTCTTAATTTTTCTGAAACTCACTTTCCTTATTGAAAAAAAAAATGGATGAAATATACTAAGCTCTTAATGTTCTTGCAAGGATTCACTTACTAGTAGATGAGATTTTTAAAGTTCTTTAGCACATTGTCCAGAAAATGGAATGCAATTATCCTAGTGTGGACCCTGAGAAAGAACACCTACTAAAAAGGGCTTCCAAGGGGCTAACTGGGCTCAAATTAAAAAAAAAAAAAAATCAACACAGGGGACTCTCATGCAAATTAAACTTCAAGGGAAAGTTTTCACTGAACTGCCTGCCTGCCCTTATCTAGTAGTTCCTGTAATCCTGCTTCAATCGATAAGACTGAGGCTTTCCCATCAAATCTGAGCTGCTTAGCTATATCCTCATCAGCTTCATTATCAACCAATCAGAGTGACTCCATTCTGACCAATCAGACCAGTGCGTTTTGGACCAATCAAACTACAAGGATTTGGAGTCCTTGTTTGCATGAGGATGGACCATAGGTGGGGGACTTCTATATAAGTCAGCTTCCATCTGTCTCTGAGAGTGCATTTTCCCTTTCCAACCAAGACTGTGTTTCCTAGGCTAAAGCTGAAGCACCAAAGATGTCTCACTGGTGCAGAGTGGAGCAGACCATCAGAAGCCAGAATAGAGTGTCACAAAATGCAACAGGCCATCCCAGATCAAAGCAGACCTGCACAGAGCAGAGCAGGCCAGAGAGGAGCACCTCAGAGTTTTCTAGCTGGAGAGGGGCCTGCCCCAGTGCTGCCTCACAGCTGTGCTTTTTCATAGCCATGCTGTATCCCAGTTGATCTGTTTTGCACTGAGTAAAGTTTCCTTCTTCACTGCACCCCAAAATTTGGATTCCTGTTGGCATTGGATTGGTGTTGATGATTGTAAGTTGATAGTAGTAATTACTACTCATAAAGATGAATACAACAGTTTCCCTCAGGAAACTCAGTCTAGAAAGAGATGGATAGATGTATAACCAATATGCTTAATAAAAACACTACAAAATTAAAATTAGCTTACACAGATTATCAATCACAACTGCCTAAATATATATATATGTATATATAATATGTTATATATATAAAGAAAATACTACAAAATCTCAGTGTCTGTCTCTCAACCTGAATCAGCATTCCACATAACCTGTCAAAGGGATCTAATAAGCACACCATCTCTCTGCCTAACACCTATTATGATAAATTCAAAATTGCTTAGTATGCAAGGTCTTCTGTGATCTGATATGATATCTTCTGCTTCATCTCTTACTGGTACACTCTCTCTTTCATTGCATGTTGCAAACATAAAATTATTGTCCAGCTAATCGTGCCAAGTTCTCACTCATCTCCTTTTGCCTAAAGTATTCTCCTCCATCCCTGTCATTCTCCATATTTTTCTTTTTCACCATCTTTTCTAGCAAGTTTTCTATTGTGTGCCACTCAGGGAGGCTTATATTCTCACCACCCCTATTCTCATGAACCTTTGTAGTATTTATTTCTATCATAGCATTCCTCACATAGTATAAAAATACTTATTTCCATTCTAGGCCATGAGATCCCCAAAGTAAAACTAATATTTCTTCATTTCTTTGTATTTAGGAAAAAAATATTTACAATCTTTAAAAAACAGAGAGGGAAAGTAAAGGCATTTTTAGAACATAGATTTTTTTTAGGTGCAAGACAGCTTGAGTTAATAGAACTAGGCACATTGAAGTGTGTCTAAGAAAGCTAAATTTACTAAATATACTTATATTTCTGGCATGATTTGCTTTGGAGATGTTGGCATAAAGATAGATACTATATATTCAGAAATATGATTACACAGAAAATTTAAGAAACTTTTGGAAGTTTTGTGAAATTGAATTAAAGGATCTGTATTTATTTTTATGTTTGAAGTTTTCTTTAGGAGACTCTTCCTATATTCTTAAATGTTTAATAATAATAACATGCATAATTTAATGTGTGTTATTTTTGTTGTACTAATTTTAATTTACTGTGTTCATAAAAACTCTTAGATGTATACAATTTAAACTATAGTGGACAGTAAATTATCAAAATGGAACCTGTTCCTAATGATGATAATGATGAGGAGGATAATGGAAACATAAACAGTTGAGTGATTACTTTGTTCCAGACAGAGTATGAAGTAACTCTTGTTATCATGCAATATGTGTTTCTGTAGTTCAAGCATAAATCAGTAAATAGGAAAATGATACTAGTATGAATAAAAATCCAATAGTTCACATGTGATTTTGGGGAGCACAATCACAGATAATATTAGTTAGCTACAAAGTGAGCTAAGTGGAACTTATAGCAAAGGAATCCACATTGCTATGTAATTTCCTTGTATTGAAAATTAATATATCCTTTAAGTTGCATCAGTGTCTTTTTAAAATTGTTATTTATTGATTTTAGAGAGAGAAAGGAAAGGAGAGAGAAAAACATTGCATTAATTGGTTGCCTCCTTTATGTGCCCCGATTGGAGATCGAATCTACAACCCTGGCATATTGGGACAATGCTCTAATAAGATGACCCAGCCAAGGTCTGTGTTAGTATCTTATCAGAGTTTTCATTGTGTGTGTGTGTCAGAAATCTGCATGATATTGCCTGGATTTTGAATGGCTCATTCCTGCTCTTTTCTTCCTCCCTCCCTTCTTCCTCTCTCCTTTTCCCTCCTTCCCTCCCTCCCTCCCTCCCTCCCTCTCTCTCTCTCTCTCTCTTTCTTTCTTTCTTTCTTCTTTTCACTAAAATTTATTGGGGAGACATTGGTTAATAAAATCTCACAGGTTTCAAATATACAACTAAATACAACATCGTCTGCATACTGTGTATGCGCTCACCACCCAAAGTCAAATCTCTTTCCATCACCATTTATCGCCCCCTTTGCCAAATGCCACATCCCACAATTCCTCATCTTCCCATTTTTTCACCCAGCCCCCAAACCCTCTTCATGTCTGACAGTTGTCAGTCTATTCTATGAATTTATGCTTCTATTACTATTTTGTCTGTTAAATTATTTTGTTTAATAGATTCCACATATAAGTGATATCATGTAGTATTTGTCTTTCACTGACTTGTTTCACTTAGTATAACAACTTTTCAGTTCTGTCTACACTGTCACAAAAGTTAAGGTATTTCTTCTTTTTTTACTGCTAAGTAGTATTCCATTGTGTAAATGTACTGCAGATTTGTGTGTGTGCTTTTAAATTTTATTTTATTTTATTGTTGACAGTATTACAGATGTCCTCCAATTTATCTCTCTTACCCTCTTCCTCCCAGCCCCCGCCCCATTGCAGACCTTTACCACACTGTTGTCTGTGTACATGAGACGCCTGATGTTTTGCTGCCTATGTTTTCTTGTAAGATTTTTATGGATTTGTCACTCACATTTAAGTCTTTTATCCATTTTCAGCTTATTCTTATGTATGGCTGGTGATCTAGTTTGTGTGTGTGTGAGTGTGTGTGTGTGTGTGTGTGTTTGCATGTATATATGTCCAACACCATTTATTGAAGAGACTGTATTTACTCTAGTGTATGCTCTTGCCTCCTTTATCAAATATTAATCGACCATACTGCTGTGGGTCAATTTCTGGAATTTCTGTTCTGTTCCATTGATCTATATGTCTGTTTTTATGGCAGTACCAGGCTGTTCTGACTAAAATGGCATTGTAGTATAGTTTGATACCCAGTATTGTGAAACCACTAACTTTGTTCTTCTTTCTCAAGACTGTGTGGCTACATTGATCT
>JAPDVU010000004.1:109879883-109902383 GCA_026230045.1 Corynorhinus townsendii | reverse complement strand
CAGCGATATGAAAGGGCAGGGGGTCTAAGCTGCATGATCAGCGATATGAAAGCAAAGGGGGTCTAAATTCCTTGAGCAATGATATGCTAAGGGAGGAAAGGTTACTCTGGGGGCAAGATCCCTATTTTCCCAGTTTTCCAGTCGCTAGGCACCCACAGCTTTCCATCCTGGTGACTGTCTGGACCACCATCCTTGTTCTGATCATATGTCTAACTATCCTCAGAGAAGTACTTGGGTTTATAAAAAAATAGCAGAAAGACAGTTCAGAAAGCCAATTCAAGGTGATGGTCCTGTAACTATTTTCATATTTTGCATGCATGGGCAAAGAATTCTGAAATTTCCCCAGTGTCTCCACTATACCAAGCTATGATCAACTCTGAGCTCTCAGTTCTAAGTATAGATTACTCCCAAAGGTTGGAGACTATGGAAAGTGGCCTTTATAAGATCACTAAAGTCCAGGTGCACGAAATTAGTGCGGGGGGGGGGGGTGGTCCCTCAGCCAGGCCTGCACCCTCTCACAATCCAGGACCCTAACCGCCAGCTTGCCTGCCTTCCTGATTGCCCCTAACCACTCTGCCTGCCTGCCTGATCAACCCTAACCATCTCTGCCTCAGCCCCTGCTGCTGTGGCTTTGTCCGGAAGGACGTCCGGAATGACGTCCAGGAGGTTGTTCGGCTGTCTGGTCTAGTTAGCATATTGCACTTTTATTATTATAGATTACTGCATTCAGTGGGGTCAATCATGAAATTCTATTGTAGCCAATACAAATAGAAACTCAAGAAGAGGGTCTGTCATTGATATTTAGTGAAACAGAATTTATTGTGCTTAAGTTTTACATGTATAAAAAGTTGCATTAAATCAACAGCACTGAACTTATTGAAAGGAAAACCACTGTTGTTTTAAATTTCCAAGAGAAATTGTCCTACAAGAGAAATCCCATATAATAAAAGGCTAATATGCAAATTGTCCCCTCAACCCGGAATTCGGACTGGGAGTTCAACCAGGGGGTGGGGCCAGCTGGCCAACTGCCTGTGGTCCCTCCCCCTGGCCAGCCCCACTCCTGATTGCCCCCACCCTTCCCGATCGGGGTGGGCTAGATGGACTCCACCTGTGTACAAATTCATGCACCAGACCTCTAGTTACTAAATGAAATTGTAGTCCCCCTCAAAAAACCGTTATTGATTAAAGAATAGTTTATAAATTTATAAATTTAAAAAGTAAAACATCTAATATATGCACATGACTAATTTATAGATACTATTTTAGATGAAGAATAAACTAATTAAAGATTACACAATCAATTAGAAAACTTGAAAGGTGCAATTAGGAAAATACATACCAGAGAGGTAGGCAGGAGGATCAGGTGATGTCTATGTATGTGTGTGTGTGCGTGTGTGTGTGTGCGGGTGTCTGTATATACACAGGTGATTTCAGAATAGTAAAAGCCTGAAATCATAAAAACTGTTTTTGAGGATCGTTTTAAAGACAAAAGAAACTATTTTGACTAAAATATCTACCAATTGAATTCAACTACTTTAACTATATGCTTCACTGAAGTAGCCAATAGTTTAGTTTCAGTAAAATGACTGATGAACCAACTGGTTATTATGGTATTATGTAGACATGTCCAGAATTTTAAACATTTATTAAATGTTTAATGCTAATATTCCCAAAGTACTCCCTAATATATAGAAAATCAAATCTTCTAATGAGATTACTTGTGAAAGTTCATATTCACTTAATGACTCTTATTTTTAAAAATGACATTTTGATTTAATAATCATTATGAGTTGAATTTTATAATTTTAGGTTTTCCAGGTTCAATCTGGGACTCAGAACATTTGAGTGAATGGAAACCCAAAGTTATGAAAATAATTAGAATAAACTCTTAAGGTTAATATAACAGCACCTTTTCCTAATTAGGTCTCATACATGATCCGTGAATAATCAAACCTTTCAAGGTTAAATGGCTGAATATTTTAAAACAGATATTAAAAAGTTGCAAGATATACACAGATATTTGACACTGTTTTATGGGATTGCACTCCAACCAATTATCATTAGTTTGGGCATCTTATAATTTAGATTTGACCTCTTATGTAGTTGGTGTATCTTAATGTTCTCAGGGCACTGAGAAAACCTAGGAGTTCTCCCTACTCTGACTCAGTTTCTAATCCCCTGTTCCACTTCCATTGTCCCCTTAATTGGAACACTGCCATATTATGAGTATCTGATTCATTTGTCTGTATTTTATTTGCATAAATATCCTGTGGGAAAGTCTCAAGTTGGATAAAGAGGAATAACAAACAATTTATTTTTAAAACATCCAGAGATAATTTTTTAAAAGGATATCTCTATAAAGGTATGTTCAGGTCTTTCTCAGAGAATTTCAATATGCACAAAATTTATTTATTTCATTATTTCACTGACTTGCAAAAACAAACAAACAAACAAAAAACTGTCTGAAGTGAGACACAGGGGATGACACAGGATTAAGTTAAAACCTTAACCCTTTCAGCCATTCTTAATAGGTAGGACTCAAACTACCCATGTATATCAGTACTTCTGAGTAACTTAAATTGCAGACTCAAAATATCATCCTTAAAACATCATGTTCAGCTCCTACTCCAAGATGTTTCATGCTGACTTAGTCTGTGCTTCCCTTTTCAACCCTCTGTGTGTTCACAGAACCTGAAATTCCCTTCTGGTCTTTCTACCATCTATGCATACCCTGTCTGCCGTTTAAGAGCCAGACCAACTTATATCTTATCTACTTCTAAAGACTTGGTTTGACCTGTCCAGCTTGGGCTGATCTGCTACTCTGACACACCAAAAGCATTTTTTCTTGATCATTCTGATACTCAATACTTTGAAATCTTTGAATCTAACACTGTATCAAACATAATTTTATTCCATATTCTTATTCTATAGATAAGAAAATGAGTGACTTTCCAAGGGTTATGATAAGTACACGGTTTCTTGGAACCTTGTTATTTCTGCTATCCTGTGTCCCCTTATTCACAAGTACTGTACTGAACTGTCTAGTGGTGACTGGATTGGGTGTTGCCAACTAGACTATGAACATCACAGGTTAGGAGAGCTATGCTCATAGCAAGCACCTAGTAAGTACATGTTGACTGAATAAATGATGTGCAATCAAGTCATAGTTTCATTTGCATTAATTCTAAAAAAAAATCTCTCTCTCTGGAATTAAGTATTCTTGGGATCTTTCCCATCAGATTAGTTTGTGAACAAGGACAGACCCAGGACAGATGTAAATAAAATTTCTTTACTAAAATAAGCTAAGACCAAAGCCAATAATAATTAATGCTCAGGTTTCAATATTTGATTGCCATCAAAACAATGTTTTAGAAAGAAAAAAAAAGTAGAAAGAGAAGTTGAAGCATCCCAACTACCCATGCCTATAAATAAGTGAAAGTCTTTTCAATAATAATAAAATTCTACCATGATTATCTCTATGTACATTAGGTTTCTCATTTTTGAATCTCAAAGGACTCCATGCTTTCCCTTGTCCCATTGTACAAACTCAAAAGAAAAGGAACACAAAGAAAACATGCCTTTGGTGGGCTGCAGGATGAATGAGAAATTAGTCTCTTCTGCGGTCATTAGCAGTGTCTTTCCCTCCTTGGCCCCATTACAGAATATGAAGGTCATCTAATTTATTTCCAGGAAAAAAGTGGCTATCTCTACAGTGTTCATTTTTCCAAATTCTTCAAGGTACCATGTGTTACAAGAATAATTAGATTTTCTTCTAGGAAAAATGCTCCCCTTCACCAAAGAAAACTCTGACAATTCAAATACAAGAAAGAAATCCCTTTAAAGAAACTCCCTCTCTACTGAGTGCTCACCAGGTCTTCCTATGTATCTCCTTTTCTAGTAGAATAATATAAAGATTTTAATTACCGGGGTGTGATTTAATACAATAAAGTTTACGTATTTAATATTTTTATTAACTTGTAAGTGTAGTGTAAATAATACTGAAGAGTTTAGGCACCTTATTCATACACTTCAGTCACACAGTTAAATGGCTAATACATTGTTTAAGAATATAGCGGCTTTGAGGATAAAATGCTTGGGTTTGAATCCTGGCTCCTTTACTCAGCTATGTGGCCTGGGGGAAGTTACTTAAGGTCTCTGTACTCTGTTTCTTTAATCTTAAAGCAGGAATAATGAAGTGCCTACTTTAAACAGCTGTTATGAGAATTAAATGATTATTTACATATGAAAACTACTTGGAACAATACCTGGGTCATAAGTGATCAATAAATGGTAGAGACAGTCATGATGTAATCACAACCTTAAATCCTTTATGGAAGAAGATATGGTATAAATACATGAGTTAAGTTTTAAATATTATATGAGCTTAACTAGCTCTAAAAAATATTTTAGCCCTTCTCACAAAAAGAGATTTTTATTACTATAATAGGAAATTCATAAAACAAACATATATGTACTCCTCATAATACCATAATTCTCCCAAAGAATTATTTTTTGAAAATAAAAACACTAAGCAAAAGCCCAGGTCATGGCTCAGATCACTTTTGAATCAACAGAAAAAAGTACGTTTCAAAGTAGAATTGCCATCATTGAAATGCTCTGTGAAGAGTCCCTACACTTATTTTCCTCACCCATCAATCCCAGACCTCATCATTACCTTGTCATTAAAATCATTAACATACATGCATTGAATGGCCCAGGCCTATATCATATCTGTAATGCACATTAAGCTTATGCAGTCAAATAATATATTTTATGTTGGAGAAAACTTAAATAGATTAATTAAAAGTAGACTAAAATATGGAAATTTTAAAAGAAATAGCAATCCTATATAATAACAGGGTAATAAGCAAATTGACTGAACGGCAGAACAACCAGCCGCTATGATGGACACTGACAACCAGGGGGCAGATGCTGAACACAGGAGCTACCCCCCCGGTGGTCAGTGCACTCCCACAGGGGGAGTGCTGCTCAGCCACAAGCCAGGCTGACAGCTGGGGAGCACAGCGGCCCGCTTCCGCGGCAGTGCTAAGGATGTCTGACTGGTGGCTTATGCCTGCTTTCCTTGGGCTCCTGGACTGTGAAAGGGTGCAGGCCAGGCTGAGGGACCCTCCCCCCACCCCAATGCACAAATGTTGTGCACCAGCCTCTAGGCCTATCTAATAAAGAGGTAATATGCAAATTGACTGTCACTCCAACACACAAGATGGCTGCTCCCATGTGGACACAAGATGGCCGCCGCAAGATGGCTGGCAGGGGAGGGCAGTTGGGGGCAATCAGGCCAGCAGGGGAGGGCAGTTGGGGGGGACCGGGCCAGCAGGGGAAGGCAGTTAGGGGCAATTGGGCTGGCAGGGGAGCAGTTAAGCATTGATCAGGCTGGCAGGGGAGTGGTTATGGGGTGATCAGGCCAGCAGGCAGAAGCGGTTAGGGACAATCAGGCAGGCAGGCAGGTGAGCGGTTGGGAGCCAACAGTCCTGGATTGTGAGAGGAATCAGGCCTAAACAGGCAGTCGGACATCCCTCTAGGGGTCCCAGATTGGAGAGGGTGCAGGCTGGGCTGAGGGACACCCCCCCCCCCACACTCTGTGAATGAATTTCGTGCACTGGGCCTCTAGTATATATATATAAGCCTGCTAGATAATACATTTTTTTTTGGCCAAACATTCCTTTATAGTATGGATTGAATAAAGTCTATTGTATCTGTAAATGGCATAAAGAGCATCAATCTCACTTGAAAAAGCCAGTAACATAATACTGTTACCTCCTATTGCCAATAATTAATTTAAAGTTTACTGTGTACCTTTTATATATAAGGCATGGTAGGAGCATTTAAACATCAGTACAGCATGGGAAAAATATGTACTCGAATAACTACATGATTTCCACCAGGAAATCTAGTGTACTAAGAGAAGCAGCAATTAAGTGACAACAGAAGAGTTAATAGCAGGCAGAGATTATTTATTATTTGCCTCTAAGAAGAATCCCAATGGCTATAATTTAAGACAGTAAAGTAAGAGCAAGTTTTGATGGATAAAAAAGGAATTGTTGACTATGCAGATGATAAAGCTCTTTCTGGGTTTGAAGAAGATCTATGCTGGATGGTTCGAATATTCATCATGCCATTTTCCCCCAACTCATGTGAACGATTTAAGGCATTTTACAGATTAAACTGCAATCCTTAGTAGAATCCCTAATAATAAGTAAAGTAGAAATTACTTTAAAATATAGAATTGATTGTCTATAGGAGCAAACAGATAACATCTGAAACATTGAGGACTTACTAGGCTTGTTTGTTTTTAATATGAGCAAGGAAGAAAAAGAAAACTAGTGAAGTCACTGATTTATTTTTATTATCTCATTTGTGAGATCTTGAATAAAGGATAAGTAGTAGATTTAGTTTTAATATATCTTATGACAGGAGTCTATCAAGTTTGGATTGGACAATCTCCCCAGCCATTCATTTATTTATTGAACACCTAATACCTACCAGGCAACTGTATTATACCAGAAGAGTACACCCTGGCACAGAGGGGCACATATAAAAGGTAAACATGTTTCCCTTAATAGTCACGTTAATAGTTCTTCTAAACCTGATAAAATATGTCATATTCCTTTCAGTGGGTGTGGAAATAACTTCATCTTTAATTTTAAAGCAAATTATCCATTTGGCAAATAATGGATAGCCTTTCAAACTAGAATCCAGAAATTTATTTCAAACAGTATAACAATTTTTTCTGCCCTTGAAACTAAAGATTTATAATTTAACAATTCTTTTTAATCTACTACTTATTATTTACTACAGAAAAGCAGTAATTTATATTTCCTGCTTAAAGACGGCAGAGCCACCTCCTAATTGATATAATTTATACTTGGGAGAATTAGAAAGGTATTTGGAACTTCTTCAGATAATTGGATAGAAAGTATTTAGTGATGGAAGGATGTAAAGTCTGTTGCTATTTTCTGAAATTGAGGTACAAAGTCAGCGACTTAAATCAAAGAACTTCTAGGAGGATAAAATCTTAATTATGAACAAAATCAGAAGTGAAATAAAATCAGTTCAATAGACATGTGCAAACCACTAAGCTAGGATCTGATGTGGAAATAAGTTCCTGTTTTCATAGAGTTTTTCAGTTTAATAGAGTAAGACAAATACTGTACACAAGACAGAATGTGATCCATGCCATAGAAGACAAAGTGCAATGAAAGAAGTGAGATAAATTCTGGCAACATCCTCAGTCACTGCTCTATGAAGGAGGGGGTTGTCACTTCAGGTAGGTTTTGAAATATATGAAAATGTTCATTATGCAGAGTTGAGAAAAAGTGCATTCTGGCCTTGGCTGGTATGGCTCAGTGGTTGAGCACTGACCCATGAATCAGGAGGTCATCAGTTCGATTCCCAGTCAGAGTACATGTGTGGAGTAAGGGGTTTGCAGGTGGCAGCCAATCATTGTTTCTCTCTCATCCATGTTTCTATCTCTCTAACTTTTTCCCTTCTTCTCTTTAAAATAAATAAAAACATATTTTAAAAAATTATAAAGATTAAATAGATAATGACTTTTCATAATATATGCAATTTTGATAAATTTGTATATTTGTTGTTTTAATTGCTCAATGAGGAAAGGAAGCAAATCCAAAACATTTGGATACTAGAAAGTGAAAGATATCAAAATAAAATTTATCTAGAGTCCTTTTAAAAAATTTGATAGAACATCTTTTCACCTTTTCCCTGCCCTAGCACACTTGAAGGATATCACAATACTCACTGGATAATAATAAAAAACCTATGCTCAGAAATAACAGTAGGTCCTGATGGTTCAATTTTACTATGAAAACTTATTTTATTTGACCCAATATAACAATCTTTATCCAGTAACATGAACTTGTATATAGAGTACTTTTAGGAACTTATTAAATGTATTGAAAAACTATGTATCTATTTCCCACTCAATACAGATTTGTTCAAGTCCTTGGTTTTAAGGTTTCTTGATCCTTACTTCTACTAATTGTAGTTTCAATACCTTTAACTTACATGGGGTATACTGATTAACTCTAAAAGAAAATGTTTAAAATTATATGAATTCATCTTTATCTCTTATTTATTATGTCCTACTTGTTGGTCAATGACATTTAAAAATATGAGAATAGACTGAGTATTGCTATAGGCTAATGCTGTCTATTGATTTTCATATGTTTTGACTATTTCACAAAATAGCATCAAATTTTCTAATTAAAAGGAACTACTCAGATGAGTTTTTCTTTTAACTCTCTACAGTATTTAGTACTTGCCACACAATTGTTGAATAAATAATGGTAACTAGTATGTAAGCATTTAAAAATCAAAGTATATGATTCGCACTTTATCAGCTTTATCAATTTCATTTACATTTGCATACATTTTTTATTTAAATAGTTAGTTTGCTAATTACAAGCTCATGCTTACTACATAAGCACCTTTGTTTTGAAATGTAAAATAAAATCCACAGTATAAGCACAGACTCTATTAGGATGAAAAAATGTAGTTTCATGAGGCTCAATTTTTTTATTTTTATTGTTATTTCTGAGTAGCTAACTTCTTTTTTTAATTTTTTTAATTTTTATTATTATTATTTTTTAAAATATATATTTATTTTCTTTACAGAGAGGAAGGGAGAGGGATAGAGAGTTAGAAACATCGATGAGAGAGAAACATCAATGAGAGAGAAACATCGATCAGTTGCCTCCTGCACACCCCCCACTGGGGATGTGCCTGCAACCAAGGTACATGCCCTTGACCGGAATCTAACCTGGGACCCTTCAGTCCGCAGGCCAACGCTTTATCCACTGAGCCAAACCGGTTAGGGCAAACTTCTGTTGACTGATATCTTGAAAGATGTCATCACATCAAACAAAATAAATTTAAAGTAATTTTTTTAGGAAAAGACATTTCACAGGAAAACTGGTAAAATTTAGAAATTGTATAAAGAATGGAGATTGTGAAAATTCAATTGTACTCATTTCCTTCTAGTATATAAATGCAAAATGATATTATATTTGTAATTTATTGGTAGATTTATAAAAATTTCAAGTTTTGTTATGTTCATTGTTATAAAGGCAAGTTGAAATGAGAAACAATTTATACTTAAATGTTTTTAATTTTGGAAGGGTAAGTATTTTAGTTTAACATATCACAGAAATAAGCTAAGACATGAAACTACAGTTACAAATGGAAAAGGTTACTTTTAAAAGAAAACATTTTGATAGTACTTTTTAAAATGACAAGCTTAGGCTAAAGAAATTATTTACTTAATTTTACTTAAGCAGTTTATTCTTTTTTTTATTTTTTTTAATTTAATTTTATTTTTATTGTTTTAAGTATTACAAATAGTAGTACATATGTCTCCTTTTTTTTTTTCCCTTTGATCTCCCCCGACCTCCCTTACCCCCCAGGACATGCCTTCACCTGCCCACCCTCCCCCCCCCCCCCCGCCCCAGTGTCTTATATCCGTTGGGTGTGCTTATATGCATGCGTACAAGTCCTTCGGTTGGTCTCTTACAGCCCTCCTCGCCCAACCACCCCTGTCTTCCCAATGTAGTTTGACAGTCTGTTCAATGCTTCTTTGCCTCTGTATCTTTTTCCCACCATTTCTTTCCTTTAAAAAGTTTTGCCTTTGCAGACTGGAAATAAACATATAATAACAAAACAAGACAAAACAAAAAAATGTTTGAGTCCCAATTTCAATGTCCAACAGTTCCTTATGTGTACATGTCAGCAGTGATATCTGGATGGTGGGCAAGCAGTTTATTCTTTTAAAATAATCCTGATATCTTACACTAAATCCTAGATTTTATATTTTAATTTTAATCACACATTAGAGAAATATGTAATTCTCTTACAGAAATGAAAAAGAAGGCCATATATTTAAAATGAACTAGAATTAACTTATCAATTAAGAAATTATAAAACAGATCTTTACTTGTATGGTTCAATGGCTTTCTAATTTATTATTTTTAAAGATTGTTTTCACTTTTGTAAATTAAAATAACATTTACCACAAAAATTCTAGTGTTGAATTAATTGATCTTTGTTTTGATTTGCAATAGTTTGTATATAGCTGCCAATAGTTTGTATACTGTATAGCTGCCATTAGGACAGTACTCAGAAACATCACTCCAGTTCAACAGATAAAAACTGTGCTTATTTCCTGATGAATAGGTAAATATTTCTCCTCCCAGAAATGTGCCACCATTTTTAAAAGGGGATAGAAAAGTTGGGGTGAACAAATAATATTTCAATTCCATATATACCTGTATAGTTTGCTTTTTTCAGAATATAATTAGAAAATGCCCTACTAAATTTTCCATACTTTTCACTCTGGCTAAGGATAAATAGCCAAATAAATTTCAATTTTTCTTCGTAAAATCAGCATACAACCTTAATCCTAATGTAGTTAATAAATATCTGTACTCCCTTATTCTATTTTCTTTAAATATTCAGTCAGTGTTTAATTGCAATGGAATATTATTTTCTGATAATTATAATAAAATGTTCTCTTCTAAGTTATATTGCCAATATTAAGGATGTGGTACACAATTCTATCTTATATCCTAACAGATCTGACTTGAAGCTTCAGTTCTAAAGTTCCACTTAAAGATAACATAAAGTTTAAGAAACATGACAAAAAGGTAGATTCAGGTTAAAGAAACAATTTTATAAAGTGAATGTGTGGTAGTCAGACAGATATGATTAGAGCAAGGAAGATGGGCCAGGAACAGAAAGTCACTAGGGCAGAAAGCTCCAGGTGCCTAGCAATAGGCAAAACTGGGAAAACAAGGACCTCACCCCCAGGGTAACCTTTCCTCTCCTAGCTATCTCTGGTCATGCAGTTTGAACCCCCATGACCTTTTATATTGCTTGTCTTTTGGCTTGGACTCTGCCCTGACCTTTCCTCCCCTGGTATGTTGTTAGTCATGCAGTAGATCCCCTTGGAGGAGGAACAAGAGGCTGAAGAGTGGTCTCAGGAGACTCCCATGCAAGGCCCTTGCACCTCTCCCTTAGGCAATAACCCCTGGGGATAACATCTAGGCCTCAGTTGTGTTTCAGTTCTAGGTTCAGAAAAGCAGCAAAACCAGACAAGTGAAGCCATGGCTCAGGATCAGCTGCATTGACTAATGACCCCCTGCCCTGGTACTGACCCAATCAGTAGACACAAAGACCCTCAAAGGACACACCTGGAAAGGTGGTGACTATTCTATTGAGATCCTTCCTTAGAACTTCCCTCAAAACCCCTACTTTTAAAAGCCTTAAAGACAGAGGCCCTAGGCCGGCTCTCCCTAAGGAACACACCAGCCTCATTCCCCGCCCTGCTCCCCAGGTGCATTTCCTTGGCTCTCTCTTTCTCTTTAGCTGCAAGGGTCCTTCTTTTGTCTCTGTGACTTGCTCCCTGGGCTCACACAGCTCAGCTGCCTCACTTCTTCCACAGCTCAATTATTCTACTTCTGTGGCTTTCTAAATAAACTTTGTCTTATAGTTTGAATCTTGGCTCTGAATTCTTTCTTAGCCAGAATTGAAGTACCAAGGCTACTGAACCAAGGTCCAATTGGTGCCATTTTTGCCATCAACAAATATATAAAATATATAAATTTCTCTAAGATTTCTTCCCTTACCTTCAGCATTTGATAGTTATTCAAATTTATACAACATGGTTTAAGAAACTGAATTGTACAAGATTTGAAGGCACACTTATAAGTGATTTCAGATAGTTTTGCAGCAGTGCTAATTTAAAAACATAAAATTATTTCAGATTTCCCATTTTTAAAAAAATATATATATTTTTTATTGATTTCAGAGAGGAAGCGGGGGGGGGGAGAGAGAGAGAGAGAGAGAGAGAGAGAGAGACATAGATGATGAGAGATAATCATTGATCAGCTGCTTGCTGTACACCCCCTTTTGGGGATTGAGCCTACAATCCAGGCATGTGCCCTGACCAGGAATGGAACCTTAACCTCCTGGTTCATTGGTCAAGGCTCAATCACTGAGAGACATCAGCTGGTCTTCCCATTCTATTTAATTTATAAAAGTGATAGCTGTGACCCAAATGGCTGTAATAAAATAAAAATATAGATGTAACTTATTTGATTATTGATGAGTACAAATAAATTGTGCCTAATCTCAGAATCAAAACAGTTTCCTCTTAAGATACAATTGGTACCATTCTTGTGTCTTTCAACAAATTTTCAACAAATATTTAGCTATGGATCCAAGGACCTTTATATTACTAACCCATTAGCCAGAGAAATAAAAGAAAGCTAAATTATATCTTGACACTTGGACATTAAATCAGTTTTGCTGCTGCTCCAAAAGTCCTTTGATTCATTCATCCAAAAATTTTATTTGTGCTTGTTCTTGAACTAAGTTTGTCAGAAATGTCAGGGTGAGTAGATGGATGTAGAAAATATATGTCCTATTTCTCTCTAATTCCTTCTTTGATAACTTGAGTTCTGACTCCCTAAAGATTTTGACCTTGACCTCAAAGTCCTCTGATTTCTCCCCCAAATGGATCAACCATTTTTCTGGACAGTTGTCTATTTCCCTTTGCCAAATTGCCCTGAGGAAATGTGGCCCCTCAACTGCTGGCTCTTGGTGCAGCTGTCTCTTGGATATTTCTATAGAGATTGTCTCCACCAAAATTACATATGGTTCATATCATTAGGTCTAATTTCTTAGACTGGCTGTTCTTCTAGAGATATATAATAAAGAGCTAATTAGATCAGACAGAGGAATGACCTTCCAGAATGACCTTCCAGAACAACCAGTGGGTGGGGGGCAGGGATGCAAGGGCTGAGGCAGCCAGGGCTGCAAAGGCCTACCTTTGCATGAAATTCATGCATCGGGCCTCTAGTTAAACCATAAAACTGACTCAATGTTCGGTTTTCTCCTGAAATTATTCTCACTTAAGCTCTGTTAGTTCTACATTTTTAAAATATATTTTTATTGATTTCAGAGGGAGGAAGGGAAAGAGAGAGAGAAACATCAATGATGAGAATCATCAATCAGCTGCCTCCTGCACACCCCCTACTGAGGTTCAAGCCTGAAAGCGGGGCGTGTGCCCTGATCAAAATCAAATGTGACTTCCTTGTTCAGAGGTCAACACTCAACCATTGGGCCAAACCAGCCTGGGGAGCTCTCTTACTTCTAAACATAAGAATGGAATAGGAGTAAAATAGTATTTACCTTTCATTCTAAATCTACTGAAGAATGTCTTCCTTTGACCTTCTAATTAACATAAGGACTTTATATTTAATGTTGCAAATGTAAATTTATTGATAGTAAGATAATATTGTATGACTGATGATTACTTTTACTCCTGCCTTTAAATATCTTTCTATTACTCTACTTCCAGTCTTTAAAGAATAAGATGTTGAGCCAATTAAAGAATGTAAGTTTCCACTAGTTATATTAAACCATTTGGTCATCTACTGTTTATATAAGTTATTTAATTCTGTCCTAATGAGAGAAACTGCTGCTGGAAATAGGAACCCTGAGATAAGGTTTTAAACTGTTTATCAGTGGCCAAAGTATTCAAGTGTATTGTGTTACTTATGTGCCTGATCCATTTTAAATTCCACCAAAGTAGTCAAAATGCAGTGCTTTTAACATTTATTAAAATATAACATCATATGTAAATTACTTTTATTTAAGTAATAGTCTGAAATGATAGCCAACTTTATATAATAAACATAGGTTATAAAATGCCTTTCTTACCAAATACACATCTACTTCTCAAGCCATACGTCAAAAGCTAAAGTTAAAATATCATATAGGTATGTAAAAATCTTCCATTTTCCCTGGTACTAGACATAGAAAAAAATTAATACTGAATAGCAATATTCATTTTTTAAAAACTACTCAATGGTTCTTTGACCCCTATGGAAAGAACATTTCTGAGGCTCAACTAGTGTTAGTGCAGATGAATATGTACCTCTAACAAAGTATCTTCCTTATATAGGAAACAGAAGCAGTAAGCGCCAATACTGTCAGCTAAAAGTTTTCTGACACATTTTGCGTAAATTGTGTGGATTCAGATATTGGATGTCAGTTATCATTTATACAGTTCTAGAAAAATCCTTTAAGACCCTGCAGGAACCCACACATTTCTCCAATTGGCATGATGGGGTTATAACACTTTTCAGCTGAAGGCAATGCAGCTCTCAGAGGTCTTTTTATTAAGAGGAACTAGAATGAGTTGTAGGTGCCACATATGGGGATTGGGATAATGTAAAAAAGAATTGCAGCTACGGAGCCACACTTGTAGCACCTAAAAAAAGATAAGATGATAAAGAGCTCGCATAATCATAAGTTCTCTACAATCACTTTGGAAAGAGATCTCAAAGCTAACTAGCAAAGTTAATGAAAATGTTTAGAAATTAAATAAAAATGGAATTAAGTCAGAACAAAAATTATGAGGCCCAGAATTGTGGGGAAAAAATAAAGGTGCGATAGAAAAATTGTTACAAGTTGTGAATTAGAAAAATCTGTAAAAACATAATACGTATTTATGTTTAGAACTTCATAATGTATCTTAATTATCTAAATATCAGCAAAAATAGTGCAAGTTTAATAGGCATTTAGACAATGAGAGAGAGCATTCCACCCGCTCAAGTTGTCAGTCACTTTCAACTGCTTTCCTCTGAAAAACAGAGCCAATTTCAAATGCTTTTGTCCACAGAGAGTGAGATCTAAGATCTGTAGGGATTTAATATAAAATATCACCAACCAAAGGTGTAGGGTTTTCAATTGTACATGTGCCTACAAATAGCAATTTAAATTTTGAGGCAGCCAAAGAGAATAGAAGAAAGGTAATATTATATACTTGAATTTTTTCATTATGTTTCATGACAATTCACAATGTATATTAGATTTTCAATACCATTTTACAAAGTAGGAGTCTAAAAGTCCCTTTTAGATGTCTTTGGTTGCAAAGTATTATTGCAACGACTGACGTTCTCAAGAGGCAGAGGATGCTGGAAAGATGACTGGGACATGCAATGTACAGAAAGTTCTGGGGCATGTGTTCAACATGTTAATCAAAAAGATGAATCTCCATTGCAATCCTGAAATAATACTGCACTACAAATTTCATGTGATGCCTGAGCCTTTGACTTTCTTACCCTAAAATTTTGGCTTCTAAGGACATAAAAAATATGTTTTCTGGTCTTATATGAACCATATTAACATCTGATTCTACAAAGAAGATGATTAACTCTCAAGCTTCAAATATTTGCTTGAATAAGAGGGGAAATAATAATCACCAATGACTAATAGAGAATATTAGCAAGTATAACTTTGAAATGTTATAGAGGCTAAGAGGATTCAGGCATGAAACAAGAATTCATCTGAAACCTCAACAGTAGGAGACTCTAATCCTCAGAAATGAGAAGAACATGACAAGGGAAGGCTTTGTGCATAAAGCCTTCAATGCAAAAGCAGCTCAGGAAGAACATTCATTTTGATCTCTAGAAACAGAATTTGAAAATAAAAAATTGGAATCGTGTTTAACATTTTTACAAAAGAAAGATAGGCAAACCTGAACCAACTTGAGAGTGGGGAGAAACAATTGCTTAATAAGAAAGAAACAACTGAGTTTAAACTAAATATGGTGGGTACATCATTAAATTTCTCTTTTTGCCTCAGGTTTGGAAAGAGACAGGAAATGGATTAATTCTGCCAGTAGGAGTTCACCTTCCAGGTCTACTCCTGATGTTCTCTTCTCTTTTCATTCATTTAAGTCGAACACATGGGAAAGAGAGTACGCTTAAATTATTTCTGCCTGAACACATCATCAATCCTAATTCTTTAAGTGGTTCTTTTAAGAGGAGAGGCAAACATCAATATAAAATAAAAATATAAAGTAATTTTATCCATATTCTATAGAACTCTAAAAAGTTAGGTAATCAGGTATATTGGCACTGAAGTACATAAGGGAAGAATATTATAAATTGTAATGATATTCAGCTCAGACTCTTAAGGAAGTATTTGTTCAGACCATGATGGCTCTAGAACTCTTTCAATAGCAGTAGAAAATCAAGATTTTAAAAATCTATTGATCAAAAAGTGTCAAAATAAATTTTAAAAATCTGTTTAGAATCTATATTATCTCACCTGGCTTCAACCTGTCCTACTTCTTGCTAAAAGCCACTTAGCATTCATCTGATTTATACTGTATTGATCCCAGTATATATTTATTTCTTTTTCAATTCACCTTCAATAAGATAAATAAAATTTAATGCGATCTGGGAGGATAATCATAAATGAGATGAAAGGGCCAGCCTCTATCTATTCACATAAATTAGGATAGTTATAGAATATGTTAACTAATTAAAATAAAATTATAAAGTGTACTGTGCTAATATTTAGAAGGATCTCTTTGCTCCCTTGTAAAGATGAACACTGAATTTACTTATCCCTTCCTAAAATCTCTTGTTCTCCCTTCTTCGTCAGAGTTCGAAGACAATCCTGGATTTTACTCTGGTAAGTATTTCTTTGTGAAGTCAACCCATTTCAAGTTAAACTGTCACCTCCCACTTAATTCTTCCTAATCACTATCAGATGGTTATTGAATGCTTACTTTGTATGCTATGAGGTGTTATGCATTTATATACTATAATTTCTCTGAAATATCATCTTTGTCCTTAAGTTAAGGATATGTGCAAAATGATCACCCACACATGCACAAACACAGACATGTTCTCATACACACTGCGTTAGTTCCAGGAATAAGCCCTTCAGAAGAGGAGCAGAGTGTGGATCCTGACAGAAAACTTACATGGGAAAATAGGACTAAGCCCTGAAGGAATGATGGAATTTAGATGAGGGAAAGAAGATGAAAAGCAAAAAAGAAAAGAGCAGAAAGCTAAACAGTTAAGGCAAAACAAATGTACTAGTTTGGCAAAAGCCTTTGTTAGGGGTACTACAAGTGTAGAAGTTAGAGTGGAGGGAAAGTATTAAATGTGGAGCATCAAAACGAATAATATGGATGCTAATGTGGTATCTCTTGTTTTCCAAAAATAATTTCTAAGAAGCTCTAATCCATAGATATTTTGCTCTTCTAAAGCTTCAAAACATCTCCATCAATCTCAGGAATCCTTCTATATTTTACCATATAGAATTTTACCATTTTGGAGTTGAATGGAAAGACTAAAAAAAAAGTTTCAGTTTTGTTTTGTCCTGAATCTTAAGGACATTTAGTTCTTGGATTCAGCAAATAAATGCTGAACTCACTTTCCCTCTTAAACCTCTCCTCCTGTGTCCATTCTTGTTCTTTGTGAGTTTTTAAAGTTTCTATGACCTCTCCCAATTTTCTTCTTTGTCCTCAGCATTCCATTGGTTGTCTTGTTCTAGTATTTCTCTTTACAGTGCTTCTTGTATCAATTTCTGCTCTTCACACCCAGTCTTCTACTTAAGTCAGATACTACATATTACAAGAATTACTTCCGCTTCCAGTCTCTCTCACCTCCAGGATATCCTACTATACATGAGCTTCATTCAGCCACAGTTCATTCAGTACACTTTTAGATGACTTTACCTAAAGCACAGCTCTGATACTGTGAAGCTCAAGCTCATAACATTCACAGGCTCCATACCGGCTAAAATGAAACCCATAGCTTGATATTTAAGACACTCCACAGTCTAGTCCCACTTCATATATTTTAAATTCTATTTTACTTTTTATACTCTAAATTCCTATCAAAACTAATAATCAATGTTTTCTAGGCACATATCACAAGTTTCTGTTTTGGATTGATATTATTCTCTCTTTTTGAATTGTTAATTGTGTACAACCTTAGATTACATCATACTATATAATAAAGAGGTAATATGCAAATTGACCATCACTCCAATACACAAGAAGGCTGCCCCCATCTGGTCAAAGATGGCCTCCACAAGATGGCTGACAGGGGAGGGCAGTTGTGGGCAATCGAGCCAGCAGGGGAGGGCAGTTAGGGGCAACCAGGCCTGCAGGAAGGGCAGTTAGGGGCAACTAGGCTGGCAAGGGAGGGCAATTAGGGATGACCAGGCTGGCAGGGGAGGGCAGTTAGGGGCAATCAGGCTGGCAGGGGAGCAGTTAAGCGTCGATCAAGCTGGCAGGGGAATGGTTAGGGGGCAATCAGGCTGGTAGGCAGAAGCAGTTAGGGGCAATCAGGCAGGCAGGCAAGCAGTTGGGAGCCAGCAGTCCTGGATTGTGAGAGGGACGTCTGACTGCCCGTTTGATCAGGCCTAAATGGGCAGTCAGACATCCCTCTAAGGGTCCCAGATTGGAGAGGGTGCAGGCTGGGCTGAGAGACATACACCCTCCCCCATGCATGAATTTTGTGCACCGGGCCTCTAGTTTTATCTAAAAAATTTCTTATCCTGCTGACTCTAGCTGATGTGGACCACAAAGTCAGGCCTCATATTGTTTAAACTTCATATACCTCACTTCATGAATTATAAGAAGATGTGGGAGGAAAAGAAAAGTGATTGTCTAGTAAACTTACTGCATGCTTATGAAGTGCCATTAAAATGGGAAATATTTTAATATTATTTATAGTCTCATTTACAATAACAATCAGGTATTACAAGAGGTAATATAAACCAGTAAATGTGTACACAGCACTATGAGGGACACACAGAGCAATTATTATGCTTCAGGCACTCATTTCATTTGCAAGTATTCTGTGAGGTAGGTATTATTGCTAACCTCATTTTCAGCTGAGAGAACTGAGGGAAAAATGAATTCTATTCAGTTATTAAATGCTAAATCTGGGATTGGAACCCTTCTAATCTATTACCAGAGCCCATGTACTACTGATACCAGCAGACTTTTCTGAGTTTAGTTTCTAAGTGCAACCGCATAACTATCCCCCTCCAAAACGACAATAATAAGTACCATGACTTCATTTCAGGACACATAAGCAGGCTTTTTAAATGGTTCATAAAAATTATTACATTTCTGTTTAATTTTCAAAGTACTTTGAAGTGCATTCAATGATATGCACCCAAATTTCGATTGAGAGAATTAGATAATATTTTTCTTTGGCTTATAATGTACATAAAATGTCTAACATTCTTTAAGTGAAAGTTTCTAAACACTCTATAAAGATGAAAATACAAAATACTGAAATGAAATACTATCAACAATATTTGATATCTTATATACAAAAAGTTAACAGCACAGACAGATTTAAAAAATGAATGTAATTCAATGTTTTGCATGATAATTAAAAGTTTGATTATAATTTATGTATGTAAGTTATAAAAAGACAAGATTTGGCCTTCCTCTAATTTTTCTTTTCTGAAATCAAGTTCTAATAAGCTGAGGGAAACTTTCCTTTTATCTCCCTAAGAAAAATACATAAAAATATTCATATATGCATAAAATATACAGTTTGTTAAATGAACATTTTATTTTTATAAAGCCATAGTGGCAGTAAATCAGGCATTATATATACAATTTTTACATATCATTTTAAACATAATATTTTATTCTTTGACATATTCCACAATTATACTGTAGCTAAACTAATAAAATGAAGAACCTAAAATAGTAATTACCAAATTAGGAATATTACAACCCTAAAAATGCCATAATTTAGCCTAATATTATCTTAAGTTCTAAAAAGATAATGTTTGATAAACTAGTTTATTGCAGCATTATTTTTAATTTTAATACCATCACATTAAAAATACTTCTCTACATGTTCTCTATATATGATCTGTAACAACTATCTTCTGCATCCTAGCAATAGGGAGTTGTATCAAGTGCTTAAATACTTTTATTATGAATGTAATTTCTCTAAACTAGGTCTTTTCTTAAAGGGGGAAAAAAGGCTCTAACCCTTATTTGCTCTTTAAAATTGTATTGTTTTAACATTAGCATACTCAAGAGAACTGCTGAAAGTAAAAGGCATACTGCTACCCTGTGCCTGGCTCCAGGATAAAGCAGGAATAGAAAACTTGTGTCTGATTGCTCACTTTTCTTATTTTACTGTACTGCTATTCTCAAGAGCATATATTCATGTTCTTGCTACTTCGAGTTTTATTACTGCTTTTGTATTATTTAATACATGTAAAGACACTTCCAAAAGACAAATTTTTCCATTTTGAAAAAGTCATGGTTTCGAACCTGATGAAACACATTAATGTTCACAGTGTGTTTTTCAAAAAGGTGATAGAATAAAAGTGCTATAAAGCAATTAGGTGCATGACCTGAAAAACATTATATGTCAAGTAGAATAAGATGTTTTAAAAGTCAACAAAAATAATACTCTGTGAAACTAGACACATATAAAGATCACATTTCTCTTTCAGATCTTTGACGAGATACTTAATTCAAACATAGGTGGAGAAAATATAAAAATGAGAGAAATAAGCTTACCTCAGTAATTTAAAATTGGAAGTATATAACATTTAACTTTAGGAAGTACATATAGACATGTTATAATTCAATATAACAACTGAATGGTGTATATATATATATATATTTGTGTGTATATACACACACACACACACACACACACACACACACACACACACACACATATATATTGTATATATATTTCAGATTCTGATTTTCCCCCCTGAATTCTAGGTTCTCCCATAGTCTGTACATTTTAGTAAACAAGAAACTGATATGGTTGGCCTATTGAATAAGCCCAGGCATTTTTTAAAGTGTTATACACATTTCTGAAATTCACAAAACATCAATTTTTAATACATCTACTCTCTGAGCTCCATTAAAAGGATGGTAGGGGAAAGATTTTAGAGTAATTAATGATATAGTTAGCTGCTAAATATTAATAGGAATCGTAGTCTTGCATAAAATATAACGTATAAACCTTGCCAATACAGACTCACCAGTAATTAAAGTTGAATATGTAATTACACTGATTAATATGACAGGCAAAAAGTTACACTTTACTGGTTTCTATGTAAACTGTGGTAACAGTTAAACTTTGCATTTTATGGTTTATAAAAATGGGCAATATCTAGACTACAGTTCATAAATGGTTTAGAGACCTGCAATAGTAGTAAAAATTATGCCAACTTATTCCATCATAAATATTCTTACTGCACCATGCAAACCAAACTGTGATAATGATCCATAAGATTTAGAGTCATCTTAGACACTGCTTTACATCCCAGAGAATGTTCACTGTATTAAGAATTTGTAGAGAACTGTTACTACAATAATTATGGGACATTGGAGAGATTCTAAAGATTCTTAAATTTGATTTGGATACACATATTCACATCATGAACACGGTGCAATTTAACTCCACTTAAACGTGTACTTTTTACTTATACATCATTCGAATCATCAGAAGAATACTCAGTTTTAGGAGCATATGAATATAAGCTCTCCCTTTTATGGAGTCTGCTAACCACACTTACATGTGTGGCTGAGGCGAGCAGCCCGGACTGCTGTTCCCATTGCTGTCCATGTGATCCAAGGAGCCATTGAGATCTTCGTGGACAGCCTGGAGGAGACCGCTGGATGCATTATTGATCAGGCCGGGGTTACTGAGCAAAGGTAAACTGCTCTCTGCCAATGCAGCCTAGTGAAATGAAGAGGGTGGAAAACAGCTTGTGAAATGCTCTTGAAAATAATTTTTAAAACATAAACATTCTTTTAATGGGTTCGAATCATGGTGTGGATGCATGTAAATAAAATGCACAGAAGGACAAAGATTTCTAATTGGCAACTCCTGGCGGGGATACCAAGGAAATGAACTGTGATGTGAATATATGGAGGAACAGTTCTCCTAGAAAACTTTTTTACTCAGTTTTAGCCTTCCACATAATGAAATGCTGTATTCTCACTTGTAGCGAGAAACTCTGAGATAATATAAGCAGTTGCTCTGCTTTTTAAAAATGACCAGAACTTAACTCAAAATAAAGAAGTCCTAGCATTTGCCTCCTCTGCATAAAAATTATATATTATAATTAAACTTTAAAGTTTTTGCCACAAGCACCATGTTCCCCAACACTATGATGTGAAATCATTTATGACAGCCTGGATAAATATTAATGCATAGCCACATGCATTTGCAAAAGCTTCTATCAATCTAGCATTTGCAGGAAAACCGAGTATTCCAGATTTTGCCACAGGGTGTCCTTCTTGCTTCTTCACATCAAAAGTATCTTGAATTAGAATCAGTGCTTTCTACAGTACTAGGTACTACAACTTATTTAGATGATAAACCAACTATTAAGAACAATCACAACTCCACCTATAAACAAAGCCATGACCAAAAAGAAAATAAAAAGAAGCCAAAACATGTCCTTCTAATACAAGGACAATGGAAAGGTACATTTAAAGATATTACCTGCAAACTGGCATTAAGAGCTGCTCCATAGCCTAAACTGGTAGGTATATTTTTTACTAAGGTTGGGCTTCTGGAAGAAAAAAATATAAAGATGATCTTTAAGTTAAAATAGAAAATATCTGGATGTTAATAATCTTAG
>JAPDVU010000004.1:109837383-109874883 GCA_026230045.1 Corynorhinus townsendii | reverse complement strand
AGCATTAATATCCTACCTGATGACATGGGAATGTTGTATTTGTCTGAATGTCGCCTTCGTATGGCTCCCACATTGGGCACACTGGCGGGGGTGATTACTGAGGGTCCCTGGGTAATCGGGGTGACTGGGGCCGTTGGTGTGGTAGGGGTTTGAGGTAAGCTCTGTGGGGATGTCTCCAACATGTTCTTCGACATGGTGACACTAGACACCAGATTTAGCTGCAAAGGCCCAAGAGATGGGCAGGAAAAAAGGTAGAGACAAGAGAAAAAGACTTAAAAAGGTTTGACAAATGAGAGTGGATTCACTTCTACAGCTGTGTTGCCACTAATAAGCTGCAAAATGAAGCAGCCAATCTCAACTAATTACAGGATGAAATTGTATCATAAGAACTCTAATTAGAGGATGCTGTTAGAGGTTATCTAATAATCTCTGGCAATGTTACTTAGGACTAACTCCTTCTTGTCCTGCCAGACTTCAGGGAAAGTACATTTTCTTAAATAAAAGCCAATTGCCGATTACCAACTGCCCCTGTTGTTAAACAGGCCTAGCCCCCAGTGAAGCAACAAGAGCAATAATGAAGGATGCAATGTTTTCAGCCAATCGGATTCAAAATAAGTTGCTATTCTGTTGCTGCCCAGATTTTTTTTTTTTCCCTCCATAGTCCCAAATCTCAGCTGAGAGGCTCCAGTCAGCTGGAAAATTTTACACTGACCTTTAGTCTCCTTGCTAATTTGGTGGAATGGTAATGACATTACTACATATTCAAACAAAATTGTCTTAATTGCAAATTAGCCGGAGGAGGCTGAAAATTTTCAAATTAAATCTGATTGGAGATGGAGAGAGGGAAATGGAATTTCCTCACTAACAATCATTTGTGGCATGTGTTAACAAATATAATGAAATGTCAAGTTTGCCAATTCCTCTGGAAGTATCATTTTCAATTTATGATTACAGTGTCACTTAAGGCTGATGTACCCTGGAAAGTGGGTGTCAGGGTAGAAAAAAGGAAAAAGGTGAGAATGTAATGCAAGCTGTTTAACAGTATGCCCTTCATCATTCCCCCCAGAAAAGCCCTCCTCTTTGTGATCAAAACCCCCATATCATCTCTGTCATATTTACTACACACCTTTGTCATAATAGCATCCAATTAGCAAAAAATTTACGTAGGGCAGCACATAAAAAGATTTCTGCCATATAGTCAAATGATATTCATAAGAGGTAATCTACTGACCTTTCATTTTATGCAGTAATCTATGCAACCAAGCAAGAAAACTAGTTGTAATTGTTCTGCTCCTCTATGAAGTTACTGCTTAGTGGCTAAATAGAGAATATTCAGCTTTTATATGTAATTTAATAACACCTGTCTTTTCAAATCCCAAATACGCTTCTTAAGATAAACCTTTTTTTAATGGGGAGAAAATGATGTGTACAGCATTGATTGATCTTTCTTTGTGGATTTGTTTTACACATTTAGTCAGTAGAGAGATTTGTTAGGGAAACAAAAATTAACATATGCCAGCTAATTGTTCTTCTTTCTTGGGCAGCAGCCAGAAGAAGCACATTAGCAGTCTAATAATAACGACTGGCACCCTGAAGGCATCCCCAAGTGCATCTGTTCCCAATAAACCACAAACTGTTATTCTGTTCGCACTCTAAGCCAGTAGACTGGGCTGGGAATTCTTTGTTACATACATAAATAAAAGCTGAGATAATGCTACTAAATGCTGCATTTAATACATTTACTACATATTCAAACAAAATCGTCTTCATTGCAAAAAAGCCACTGGTGTAAGCTTCCTCAGGATGTACAAAAATACCTCTAGTTTGAGAAACGCAGGAAGGTGCACAGGCATCGATGTGTGCAATGCTGCAAGTGATGTTTTATTTTTTTTCAAATCAACACCAGAATGTCTAATTAGTCATGATTTAGATCTTATCATCAGCATTGCAAAACTGTATGTTAAAATTAGAAAAAGAAGACAGAAAAACAAAGCTCTTCTCCATATTAACAAACTCAGTTAAATGGTTACATAGTCACTTTTAGAAATCATAAACCAGAATAAAATGTCATATTCCGAGGCCAGAAAAATAAATGCCAACATTGTAAATCAAGGGAAGATCTATCCTGATGAATACTTGACAGGACACTGAACATTTTGTGGACATGGTAAAAGTTATGAAAACAGGAGAAATACATCTTTTTCTATGCAAAGTACTCATGTTTACACTGTTATGGTAGCTTATCCTGCCATCCTGCAATAATAAGCATACCATGTTTGGAAGTGTGCAATCACAAACTGATAAAATAGAATTTATTACTAACTAAAAGGAAGCATGTAAAAGCTAGGATCAGCACTTAGCCACATCAGCTCATCAGAATATAGTCAAGGTTGGGTGAAACTCATTATTCAGGACTCGCAGCCTTGATAACTTTGATTTTCATCCATCCATAGCATGGCCAAAAGGTACCATTTAATGAAGTACCATTCAGAGAGTAAATGGGGTCATATAATAGACAGTGCGGTTGCACCTTGTGTTCATGTACTGATAGCTGTTAAGGGTGCAGTGATGAACCAACAGAGCTCATTTCTCTTTGGTAATAAATTCTTGCTATTAATATTTATCAAATGTGTGGGCCGTCTCAACTGAGCCACAGCACATGAGACCATAAATATCTACTATTATATCAATTTTGAAGCTTCTTTTGTACAGTATATAAACTTTAGGGTATTTTTAAGGGTGTGTGTATTGACCACTCTTCTTTGAAACCAATTTGAGGCCAGCAGTGCAGCTGCTCACTTCAGATATTGCTAGTTCCAAAGGGAACTTTAAACTGTGGTTTCATTTTAAATCGCTCATCTAAGATTCTATATTAATTGCCCACCATCAAACGCAATTAGCAATTCTTTCATGTGTGGTTTATGTAATGTAATACTTCAATTACATTATTCATTCAGGTTCTGTTGTGGATTATAGGCTGAAAATTCTTTATTAGTGCAGATGTAACCATGCTGCTAGAGTTTTTAAAAATTTACTGATTGAATAATTAATTGGAAAAGAACAAGCTGCAAATTCCTGATGGATTTATGAGACAATTATTCTGTTTTGTGATTATCTACATTATACTATAGAAGCAATGGGGGGGAAAACCTTATGGAAAAAATTCCTAAATAAAGGGTCAAAAGATCTTCAAAAGTTTATTTTTTTAAATTAAAAACATAGCCATTATAGAGTTTAAAAAAGTAATATGTCAGATTCAAATGATACATTTCTCCTTTCTTTCTGTTAAAATGTGTTTGCAGTACCCTACACTTAAATGTAGTACAAAGACAAAAACTCTAATACCTTAGCAGAGTTTAAGGAAACATGTTCTTTATGCAAAAAACTAAATTTTGAATAATATTAATCCATGAGTGATGTCAGAGATACTAGGAGAAAACTCGTAGAATGTAGTCTGTCTTTTATCTTCCCTCTTACTACAAAACCAAATGATCTTTTTTTCCCTGAAGAAATGGAGGGAGAGTCAAAGCTGGTATTCACTAATCATCAGGCTATATAGGAGACTTATTAAAGCATAGCCCCCAAACTTTCATTAAACCAGTTACCCAGCTGATTACTTTAAGTTTCTGAGCAAACATTTGCAGAGTGAGGTAAAGTATATTCTTTTCAACAGTCTGTGTACCTGACAACATTATCAGGTTGTACTTCAATTTTATATATTTTTTGAGGGAAACTGCAGTTATTATGTTCTATAATCACCCATTTTCCTTTGCCATAAGCTGTCTAAATTAACAATATGTGTACTATCTAGTAAAACACATTAATATGTGAAATACATCTTAACTGAAATAACTACCAAAGAAATGGGAGAAAATTGACTATGAAAATACTATGACATTTTTGAGAAAATATTTGATTTAAAAAATCTATTTGTATATATGTTATGATTGATTGAAGTCCTCGTCGGCATACCACATACCTTTCTATTTGTGATTTGTACTGTTCCTGCTTTTCAGGTTGCTCAAAGTGGGTTTCCTGTTAATATCTGTAAACCTATCACAGAAAGATATTCTCTTGCTTCAGCCGCAAGACAATGATTTGTGCACTGATAGGTGTACTTTGTTTAGCATCACCCATGGTGCAGATTGGATAGATTTTGTAAAAGATAGCATTACTTTAAAGGAAACATACAATTTGACAAGCGATTGCATTTTACTTTCATTTTATTGCCATATTTTTCATCATACTCATTGTTTTCTAGCTGTCACTAAATTGTTCATTTTCTTACTCTGTTACATCAGTAGAGCTATTTACTGTTTATAAAGCAATATGCACTTACAGGTTTGGGAGATGGTTTGGGTTCTGAGGGTCGCATGTGCAAGTGGGTCATCATCGCTTGAAGACGTTCTCGTTCTTTAGAAAGCTGTTAAGAACGAGTGAGATCAGAAGCATTTTAGAAATGACTGATACAGCTATTTTATTGCGGTGATACATCTTATCATTGAGCTTGTCTCAGAGTAATGATTCCTGCATATAACAGTCTGTGTCCGCAGGAACTTAGCTGGGAGGAAGCGCAACTTTAGCTAGGAAGGGGGGAAAAACTTGGATTGCTTTCCTTATGTTAAAAGGTCAGAGAAAACAAATAACACTTCATCTTTTTGTCAATAAGAGAATTGAGGTCACCATTGTCTTGACAGTAACAAGTTACTAAAACCATAAATTAGAAGACCCATGGTGTCTCTTTAAAGTCCTATGGACACTGTTAGCGATGGACTGGTGCCAACAGCTATGAAGGGGTGAAGGGTTCTCAAAGCGAAGTGCCTGCCAGGGTTGTCTCCGCACTTCATGCATTCCCACTGAGGTCCAGTTAGTGCCCCCTCCAATCTGCCATCATCAATCTAATTCAATAGAGTGACAGAGACCAGGCAGTGTGAAATGCTGAACTCTGCCACGAAGTCGGCTTCTATACTTGCACTGGGTCTCATTACAAGTGACGGACCTTGCTTTTCCATCAGTCAGACACAGCAGAAAAGAAAAAAAAAAGACATAATTGGTCACACTGCAGACTGTCTTCATCAGCTGGACTTTATGTTTTACTCCACCTTTTATAGGTTGTAAACAGGTTTATGGAAAGTTTTTTAAAACGACATCACTAATTATGCTAGTTATGTGTCCCTTGATTATTTTACAAGTCAAAATAAACATTTTTAACAGCTCTCTGGGAAAAAGCTACAACAAGATGGGTTTAAAACACATCAAGATTTAGTAAAATGTGAAGAGAAAAATAAATCGTATGCTTAATTCAATAACACAAAGTATGGGTCTGATTGAGAAAAATCATCTTTAAGTTGAAACACTGGAAGAAGCCTTAAAGGGTAGGACAAGTGTAGTAAGAATGATACAATGATATAACTGCTTCTGACCTGTTTTATGAGTTCTATTTATTTTTGGCTAAATGCTGTTTCAATTTTAACTGTTTTAACTTAAATTAGCAGCACTTGATATAATACATTACTATCTGTGATATTATAGATTATTTGCAGTCATAACTCCAGTACAGACAAGTCTTAAAATTTTTTTGCAAGTTCTTTAATTAAAAATACACCAAAGATAGAAAAGGAAAAGGTTTTTCTCAGAGTAATATGCTACAGGCATGATGCTATAAAGATTTTTGCTATACAATACAATCTAATGGGAGGAAAAATCATGATCAGTTCATGTAAAAACTGTCTCTGCAATAAGATCATATCCAATTGGTGGTGGAGGGGGGGTTTGGATATAACCACAATTGGGGAAAACTGAGATTTAACTCTTTTTGGATATCCAAATATAGATTATGTAATCTAAAGGTTGTATGTCTACATGGTAAGTACATTAAACAATATCCATACATCCCGAGTTATCAATTGTTGTCATCATTATAAACAATCTAAAATTCCATGTATTTCTATTAGGCATTGTGTTAAAAGACTCGGAATGTGCCCAGGACTCAATGTAACCCACCAGAAATATGAGAGAGGAGTTCATTAAGTTAGCATTTGACAAACCTGTATTTCTAACTGTTGGACCACCTGCATTTGCACTCGGCACTGGGCAGTGCTTCGGTCATCTAATGCATGTTCATTGTTAAGGTGCCTAAACAAACACAAGACACAAAACAGAAAATTAGATAATGTGTGTCTCTGTAGTATATGCTCCACTTCGAACGCACTACACTGAAGTCGTATTTCCCTGCACAGTAGGGAAAAAAGAACATCTTGAAACTATACCAACAAAAGTTTCTTGAAATGAGTAATGAAGAAAATATATAGACAAATACATATGCAACATATTAATAGAAGAATTAAAATGGTGTTTCTGAGAAAGAAGTAATTTATAAACAAGTAGGTTTATTTGTTAGTAGATCTAGGTTCAGCAATTGGAAACCTTTGTTCTATTCTGCCCCTTCCCTTGAAAAATTAAATCCGTTCATTTTAATACATCCTCACTGATCGTAACAACAAACTTGCATGTATCTTGTCACAATCGTCATTCCTGGTTGAAGGGAAACTGTGGATTAAAAGAGTGAGGTGCATCAGGTCAAGTCTGAGGTGTGGGGTTCGACTGCAGGAGCGGCACCTCCACTATCCCTGTCTGCCCTCAGCTCAGCTCTGTTCAGTTCTCTTGTGAACCTAGTTGTAACTCAACTAAAATTCACTCACTCTTTCTGGAAAGGAGGCATGAATGTTAAACTGGAGGTTAGCTTATGATGTAAAGTGTCACTAATTCCTAATTAACGAGATATTTAAAAGTTGTTCTGCAGAGTTTTCACCAAAATTTTAATGAACAATGAGATCGTGTTCTATCAGTGTACTACAATGGTCATTGTATTCTTAACTTTAATATAGTTGTATTTTTCTTATGGGTGTTTTCACTATGAACTCTTGGGGAACATGCACATATTTACCCCACAATCAGTCTAAATGAGGAATATTTTTTAAAAGTGCTGTAGCTATCCACAAAGACTAGAATGTAAATGGAACACGATAAGAATATACAACTTCATAAGAAAAGATATATGCTGTAGAACATGTTTATTTTTGCATAAAATCACTTTTAGAGAGGTTATTTTTTACACTTGTGTATACCTTAGTGATAATTATCCTATACTTAAAGAACTAAAAAATGTATAAAATGTTTGCATTATATATTTGTGTCTTAGAAACCTATTCAATTTATCTATACAGCTCTTATTAGCATAGAGACTATAGACTACAATAACAGTCAATGAGGTTTTGTCTTGATTGAATTTTTCAGTGGGACACAAAAGAACCTTGTCATTAAAATAGTCCTTTATTCTCCTGTATGAAGGCGAAAGGTTTTTAAAGTGTTGTGATGTTCAGTAATGAGCCTCTATCTAAATTATCATTGGTGACAAACTCACAAAGCACTTTTCGAGGACACATAGTTATGAAATGCCAGAGCTGCCACTTTCTTTCCTGTAATTATAGGCTAGCTTGCAGCCCTTCAGTGATCATTTATAGAACAGCCTCCAGTGGATTACTGAGAACTTGAAAAACACATACATACCTCTGCCACATCTCCCTTCTCCTTTCGTTGCTATTGTTTACCAGTGATACGTAAAATAATAGTGCCTATTCATTCTCCCTATTTAATAATGCCAATCAAAGTGCAGAAATAGTGTCGGATATAAATACAATGTACTAAGACTAAATAAATAGGCTGAATATTAATATTAAATTATGAATGTATGTATTTGTGACTATTTTGTGCCCAAATTATTCTCTTTTATGCTTTTATAACTATCTCAGGTACTACATATTGCTATTCAAAAATTCTCTATGATTTATAAATCAAGAATGAGATAATACTGAAAAATGAGAGGATTGGTGGATTTTTCTCAGTCAGTGCCTAATTGCTGTTTCAAAATGCATATGCAAAGGGACATTTCATTAATCATTTAATCATGTCCCTTGCAGGAAGTTGGAACTAATGTTGCAAATACCCTTTTCATGTGAATGCTCCATAATACTATCTTATGCATTTGATATATTGCCTATGTCATAAATTATAGCTGCTTCAAAATGACCAAGTGGGGTTGTTATCCCTGAAGATGCTTGTTACAAAACCTTTATTAAGTTTCTTTTTTTACTTATCGGTAGTTCTATTTCACAGCTTCATACTAGCCAACAATAATATGCTTTCTGATGGCAAAGGTCTGTAAATTACACATGCAATCACTAACACCATTTCACAGGCCTGTTCTACTTCTACTGGTCTGCTAACAAGACGATTACACACAAATTACTGAATATCTATGAAATATTTAAATGCATTCTACTCTACTATGCATTAATAAGAGCAAAGCAAGCTCTGGAATTCTGGTTAGCTCCAGTCCCTAATGTCCCCTAATGAGCTTCTTACCGAGACTGCAGTTCAAACACAGAGGTGAAGAAAAAATGCAAAGGGTGCATTCAGAAAGGCAGCACTGAACAAACATTGTGTGAGCCAGCTCTAATTTATAGGTCACTTTATAGGTATATTGATTTTAGTTTTCAAAATGGAATAAACGATATGGTCTAGTGATGTTCTTTCAAAACTGCATTGAATCTGTGTGCAGGTAGGTAGTGGGGTCTGAAAAAAAATGTAAGCAGGCAGTCAAATTCTTTCTAAAAACAGTGAAGCAAGCACTTCAGAAAGAAGAAAAGTAGAAAAGCGTCCATCCAACACAGTTAATGCACAATTCTCTTTAACGAAGCTTTTAAGTTTATAAACACATGTGGTAATTTCGATTATATACACAGCAGATTAGCAATTCAATTTAAACTTTAGATTTTTCAAATTCATTTAAAGTTATAGTATTTTATAAGCTAAAAAGAGATCAGATTTAATACAACTATGTTAGACTTTTTTTGTACAAAATGTTTCACTTGCAAATCACTGTGTTTGATTTATTTTGCACCAAGCTTTTTATGTTTAAACACTGACAGGAGTTTAAATACAAAATGTTAGCTGTCACTATTCATTTAGCTGATTATGTGAGATGCCTTAGTTTTGAGAGATGGGGGCACTGTCACCAAAAGAAACAACATTCTGACAAGTTCAAAGAATGCTTTCTTGAGGTCATAATTTTGTAGCCATGCTGCCTAGTCAAAGACAAAGACATAGACAATACACACTAAGCAAAAGCACAATTTCTAGTCAGCTACCAGAAAAGGAGACAACATATTTCCCACTAAATAAACTATTTCCACTACCTCTTCTATTGTTCTTTGTATAGTGTCAAGACTTAAAAATGTAGTCTTTGTAAATAAACCTGATTCATTTATTATCAACTAATTACTCTTTACAGATTGATGTTTTTTATGGCACTAACCAGTCTGCCCTTCTTCAAAGGGAGTATATCCATCTTTGTATCTCAGACCATGTTTTGTTTGCTAGCATCTACGCATGCAAGTTCAGGAGCACTTATCTGCTAACTGGAATGTGATATTGCAAACCTTTTGGATTAAGATCTAAAAGTCAATCCATCTACAGTCCAACTGACTTAGGTCCAGTGGAATGATAAATTTACCGCCTAACTACAGAAGTGTTGTCAGTTGTTATTACACTTCGACATTGATCAGACAGTAATGAAGAACTAATATTAAATGGTTTTACTGATCTAGTAAAGTCTTCAATTATTGGTCAGAAAAATGATAAGCTGCTGTTGACACCTACTTTACAGAAAAATTCAAAAATTTTCCTAAATACCTTTTTAGCCTGAATTTTCTTCTTCATCTTTTATTTTCTGCTTTTATTTGGCTATTACAAATAAAAGTTTATAATTTAATCTTAAGGTTTTTATGCAATATAAAATAATATTTCAATTGACTATTTAATATTGAATATTAAAACCATGTATGTACATATATAACATGCATGAACACATATATGTACATAATCAGATATGACATATATATATATGTACACACATATCTATATATGCAACTCTCTTCTGGAGGCTTTTCATTTGATGCTGGACAAAAATAGTGAGAGATTCTACCAACTTGGGGAAGTAATGCAAGAAAGGAACTTGGGATTCACCAATTTTTTTTTATTTGTTATTTAACATATGTAGGCTAAGTAGTAATAATGGATAATTTACTTAATTTCAAACCAATGAATAAGTTGTCTGATACCAAAGTAAAGTTCAAGCTACATAGTTTATTTCTAGTGCATTTTAGAAATAAAAATGCCCCATTATTTTCTAAAAAAATCTTTTATAAAAACATTGGCTATAAAATTTCCAGAGAATGGATTAATAAGAAAACACAGAACTAAAAACTTTTCATAGCTTTTTGACTTGTCTGACTTTTTTTTTGTTCCAAGACTCAACTCTCTCCATGATTACAAAAGAAAAGCAAAATCTTCGTTTCAAGAAAATCTTTATTAGTGGTGATGCCTTTTCATTTCATTTTCCACAAAGTCATTAAATAAAGTGAAATTAATTTAATAAAATTATTATTTTATTTCTCTTAAAATTTCACACACATTTTAAGAAAAAGACAATATCAGTATGGAAATATGTCTTATTAATATTTCATTTCAGTACAGTACATTGGCATTAGCTCTATTAACAGAAATTATCACAGATCTGTGGTTTAGGGAATTTAAAGCATATAATAAAAAAAATGAACTAACAGAAAGGCCTTAAAATCTGCTGTCATTTGTTCTGTCATCCCTATAAATTTAATGGGTCGGAAAAATGGTCAGTCTTTGGAACCAAAGTTGATATTTAATTGAAAGAAAATGCTTTCCTACTTGTAATTCTTCAGTCTAAAAAATACTAGCATGATTATAAAATAGAAACATGAAGGGTAAAATGAGGGTTCCTATTCATCTTCTTATTAGTAATAAAATATATATGTATTTAAGATAAATAAAAATTCTCCTTTCCATGTGCTATAAAGAAAATCATCCTGAAGAAAATATATGGTATTTTCTTAAAGATTTATTTTGAGTTTTATCAGAAAGAATTACTTGAAGCAATAAAATGTATGGTAACTATAGGCTGATTCTATGGTTTAACTTATCATACTGAAGAAATAGCATTAGTCCTGTAACTAATCTTAGTGATAAGAAATATTATTGATAAGGACTAATATACCTAAATGAAGAAATTAGTTCTTAAAAAAATTAACATTCCAGTATTCTGTCTTTGTTTTAGCAAATGTTATTTTTCCAATACAGGAAAACTTTAGCAAAGTTACCTAACATTTTAAATGCTCTCTGCTTAGGACACTCAAATCAGTTTCATATCCAACAAAATGACAGCTCACAACTATTTTGATACAATAGGATTGCAAATATTCATTTCAGGACTTTTAAAAAAGTCATAGTAATATAGGAAGCATATTTCCTTTATTTTTATTTATTTATTTATTTTAAAAGTAGTCAGTAATAAAAACTGTTTTAAAAAATCATTGTAGAAGTAATAAAGTTATTATGATATCAAGGATGTATGCCTTGTTATTAAGGTGCCTTTGCTCTATACTCTGTAGTCTACCATTTGTAAACACATCTTTCTGATGTTTCTGCCAACATCCTGGCAAAATAGCAGTGCAATTTCAAATGAGCTAATTAACTTAATTGTTGATGAAGCATGAAACAGTTCATTCACCCTGTTAGCTGCTCCATGACAACATAAGAGTCTCAGCCTGTGAAGTTACTCATCTCCATAAATCTATCTGTAGCTCTGTTTAGAACTCTTGTACACTGGAATTGTGCATGGAAAATGGTCATGAAAAAATGCATATTCTCATTTGAAAAAGAACCCTTTAAAAAGTAAATAATAAATGTCACTGTGTGAAAAAATTAAAGATACTTCAAGTTTTAATTTTAAGCTGGAGAAGCCATACAAACCATCATACATACAGACAACCATGTATGTTTCTTTATGATGCTGGGGCAACAAGTGTCAATGTGGATAAAACATAAATATGTTAAAATTTTAGCTCCTTTTAACTTTCAGTTTTTTATTTTTATATACACCTGTTAAATATACATCTTAAATATCATTATTTAAAGTAAGAAATATAAAGTTTGCAATTAAAAAATAAACCCATAAAATACATATGTTTAAAATATACATATATGACTCCTCATATAGTTTTACTTGAAATTTTTATTAAAAACTGAAATTTTAATGAACCCTACAAGCATATGTCCCAATTATTAAGGATCCTGTTATAGTAGGCTAATATTTTTCATTCATTCAAAAACCTCTACTGGCTGGTTTTTCTCAGTGAATGGAGTGTCGACCTGTGGACTGAAAGGTCCTGGGTTCGATTCCAGTCAAGGTCACATACCTTGGTTGCAGGCTCCTCCCCAGCCCAGGCCCTAGTTTGGGTGTGTGCAGGAGGCAACCAAGCGATGTGTTTCTCTCACATTGATATTCCTCTCTGTCTTTCCCTCTCTCTTCCACTGTTTCTAAAAATCAATGGAAAAATATCCTTTGGTGAGGATTAAAAAAAAAACACAAAAAGCAAAACAAACAAACAAAAAAACTCTATTGAATGATTTGTAAATTTTCTCATGAAAAGAAAAGATGAACAGTTAAACTTCTTCATCTGACTTTACTAATCCACTTGTTGAAATAAAAAAAAACTTAGTATCCCTCATGATGGAACTTTTGTTTATGTAAAACAATGTGCCTATAACTCCCATTAACCCACTTTCACCCCTAAAAAAGGTTAAAAACATACTTTAAAAACTGTCCAAAATCTTCACAAATGCTTTCACAGCCAGGCCATTTGCAAACTCCATGGCCATAGAGAGTGTGAGAGGCTCCAGTCTCCTCATGTGACGAGCTGTAGCAAAGAAACATGCATCAGATTCATCTCAAAAAGCCATAATCGTTGCAGACTGCTAGAGCCTGTCAGGTTACACCCAGTGACAAACAGGTCAAAACAGGTCAATTCAGCTCAGAGCACTCAGGAAAATTTAATCGTTCTACTGAATAGTTCAACTGCCAAGGCTAGATGATGTTCCAATTAGATGGGAAATAGAACCAAAGACAACTGTTAATAAAGGATGAAAAAACAAGAGGACTGCATAATATCGTATGCTAATCCTGCCATATGACCTTAATGTAACATTTACCACTAAAGTAGTATATATATTTATTCATATGTGGTCAAGAGGGAAAAAAAAACACCTGTATTTTTAAGAGACTAATAAGATTTTCGAAGTGCTCTTTTTAAAGAAGAGCATTAGGAGATTCAAATTGTTCAATATATACATGTGAACCATATCTATGTCTACCAGTAACAGTTGATTTAAAAAATGCTGCTTTGATACGTATTATATCAGATAGAGAGATCCTAGAGAAATCAACCAACTTCTGGAATATACAATCAATAAATTAATCTCAATTAAAACAAGTGTGAAAGCATTCTGAGGAATACCATTTTATATTAATGCAAGCTAACAAGAAAAATGTTTCATGATACTCAAAAACATTACCAAATGATAACAGTCTATTTTAAACTTACTGTAATTAAATGTATTTGAAAAAAATATTTTTATGAAAAAATATCTGTTGCAACTAGGCAAATATTTGTATTGTATTAAACAACACTATCATTGCACTACACTTAAATTTGAAAGCTTTATATCATAAACGACTCAGCCACTTTAAGAAATATTCCATGTGTGTTTCACCTTTTAAAAAGATACTTTTCATGTTGAGAAATATTTTAGCTTACATATTTCATGTAAATTACTTTAAAGGCCTTGAATAGGTATCCATATCCCTGAATAAATGGAACTAAATGGACAAAAGTGCATGGGTGCTCCTCTTACAAAGGCAGTCTTTATATAACTAAAGTAAAACAGTAACTTTAAAAATTATCTAACATAATGTACTCAATGTTGGTAAATTAATAATTTTTAACTTATGAATTTTGAGTCAAATTTATTCAGAAAGTTATCAACATAAGTTTATTTTCACATGTTTATAAATTCCATATATATATATATATATATATATATATATCCATCCTATGTAATAAAAGAGTGATATGCAAATTAACTTCACTCTGCTACACCCATAAGCCACACCCACCAGCCAATCAGGAGTGAGTATGCAAATTAACCCAACCAAGATGGCTGTGGCCATGGAGCAAGCAGGAGGTTTGGGTTTCCCCAGCAATGGAGGAAGCCAAGCTTTCTGCACACCCTGGTGGGCCCAGGCCTCCACTCAAGGCTACAAAGTTTCAATTATAGAAGATAAATAAATCCCAACAAAAATGGCTGTGGCCACGGAGCAAGCAGGAGGCTTGGCTCTGCTCAAGGCTACAAAGTTTCAATTATATAAGATAAATAAATCCCAGATACCAGGGCCTCCACTTGGGTTTCCGATGGCATGGCCCGCCTGCAAACCACCACAGGCCCCTCACCCAGGCCACCCCACGCCCCAAAGGAACCCCCACCCTGATCTGGGACACCCTTCAGGGCAAACCAGCCAGCCCCCACCCGTGCACCAGGCCTCTAGCCTATCTAATGAAAGAGTAATATGAAAATTGACCATCACTCCAACACACAAGATGGCTGCCCCATGTGGACACAAAATGGCCACCACAAGATGGCCAGCAGGGGAGGGCAGTTGGGAGGGACCAGGCCTGCAAGGGAGGGAAGTTGGGGGCAATCAAGCCTGCAGGGGAGGGCAGTTAGGGGTGACCAGGCCTGCAGGGGAGGACAGTTAGGGGTGATCAGGCTGGCAGGCAGAAGCGGTTAGGGGCAATCAGGAAGGCAGTCAGGGAAGGAGTTGGGAGCCCGCAGTCCTGGATTGTGAGATGGATGTCCGAATGCCCGTTTAGGCCCAATCCTAGGATTGGGCCTAAACGGGCATTCGGACATCCCTCGAGGGTCCCAGATTGGAGAGGGTGGAGGCTGGGCTGAGGGACACACACCCCATGCACGAATTTTGTGCACCGGGTCTCTAGTGTGTGTGTGTGTGTGTATATATATATATATATTCTGATGTCTAAGCTAATGTGTGAAATTGGTTAAGTTAAAAAATGGTAAAATGTTCTGATGGAATTCAGGTTAATAACAACATCTTAGTAATAAAAATATAGCAACATGATAATTCCACATGCGCTCATTAAAAGTAACTTTTTTCAGGTAAATTACCACTGTAGCCATAAAACTGCTAGTATTTAAACTGCTGTTTGAAATAAAAAAATAATATGTAAGATAAATAATCTAAAGGTTTCCATTTAATTTGCTTTTTATATATTTTCCCTTTGTTAGCACAAATCATAATTTTTAGTTTTAAAAGACGGTGAAAGTAAAATTTGGTGAAAGATAAATATAAGATAAATCTCGTGAGATTTACCTGTCCCGCCTTGTGTTTAGAACTGAAGACTGTCCATTCACTATGGAATGATGGGTTATTGGTGGTGAGGCTTTGGAAGTGGTGGGGGAGGTAGTCAAGGAGGAGTTGTTAGTGGTGAGGTCTAGCCCTCCATGTTTGATGCCATTGTCTTCCATGCTGTGAACTCCAGTCACTTCTTTCCATAACTGCTGAATCTCAGCAGGACTCAAGCCAGCTACAAAATGGAAAAAAGAGCCACAAGGTAAATTTCACCTAGTGAGATTAGTGTTATTTTTGGATTGATGTTAATAATAACAGTAATGCTACAGCATAATTAATATACAAAAATAAATGACTTTACACTATCAGCACCACAGCTTTTCACTTAAATAATCAGTTACTAGTATTTGCTAAAGACTACCAATTTGGGAATAGTACTGAAAATAATAGTGTTCAGAATAATACGAAAGATCTATAGAAAAAAATCCAGCAAATTCTATTTGAAGATTATTCAACTTCTACCAGATTTTACTTATTGCTAGTTAATATTAAGTTTTTATTAGGGAGGAAGTGAAAGAGAAACAGATTTGTAAATAAAACATATCAAAAGAAACAAATGAAAAGAAACAATGATATTATGAAGGATAACAAAAGTGTCAGAGAAAAAGAGTAAACACTAAATTCAAAATAAAACTATATTTGATAATTATCATTTTGAAGTCCTGAATATGCTTATTATATGAATCAATTAAGCAGATAATATCTAAACATCTCCTTTACTTTATGACTGGTAGAATAAATCCCTTACTCATTGTAACAACTCCCTGGTTAAGATTATACAAACTAACCTAATTTATGAAGAATGAAAATATAAGACCTAGACACAATCCTTGCACTCATATCTATAATTAATTTTCAAACAAGTAATTGAAATACTATTGTTTACAATATTTAACTTATAAAATAATACTTATATGTTCCAAGTACTGTGCTTTCACCTAGTCTTTATATACCTTACTAGAGGCCTGGTGCACAGATTAGTTCATCAGTGGGGTCCCTCGTCCTGGCCTGTGGGGATCAGTGGACCTTCGTGCTGCCACAAACCGGCCTTGCCCACCAGCTTGTGGGGCTCCAATCCTCTGTCCCTGTCAATCCCGCACAGCATGAAGTAGTCCAGGAAGCAGCAGGCGGCCAGGGAGGCACCTGAGCCGGGGCTGGGTGCTGCACAGCTCCTGCTCATCCCAGCCCCGCTGCGCCTGCCACCACTGCTCAGGTGCACAGGGGGAGAGTCAGCCAGAGAGGCTTGTGACACCACAGCTGTGCTCGCCAGCTGTGAGCCTGGTGTATAGTGCCTGTCTGTCAACTTAGAGGCGCTCCCATTGTGGGAGTGCACTGACCTCTAGGGGGCAGCTCCTGCATTGAGCATCTGCCCCCAGGTGGTCAGTGTGTGCATAGCTACTGGCCAGTTGCCCAGTTGTCTGGTCATCTGGTTGTCCGGTCGCTTAGACTTTTATAGAGAGAGATGCTCTTTAATCCTCACTACAATCCAATAGAGTTGATATTTTTTCAAACATTTCTTCATTAAATTTATTGGAGTGACTTTGGTTATCAAAACTATATAGGTGTCAAGTGTACAGTTCTATGATACATCATGTATATATTTCATTGTATGTTTACCATCCAAAGTCAAATCTCCTTCCGTCACCATATATTTGACTTCCTTTACCTTGATAGTTTTTATTTTAACGAATTATGGATAAGGAAACAAAGTAGAATCAAGTTTCAAAAATATATGCAAAGCCACAAATCTTATATGCAGTATAAGGTAGCCTGACTTGAATGTCTTTGCTCTTAAAATACTATATTAAATATATGAAAACTTCTGGGAAAAGGTAGTTGTCATTATAATTGCTGTTGTTTATTGAGTATCAACTGTATTCTAGTGCTTTATATTCATAATCACAATTAACCTCATTTGAAGTTAGAAATCATTACATTTTACAGATGAGAAGGTAGAGGCTTATATCAACAAATCACTAAATCACTAAGTGGACAAAATTTAAACCTAATGGCCTGTGATTGTTAAATCTTTGTTTTTCTTTACTATGTTTATCTACAATGTCTAATAGAAAAATGGAAGCGCTAATCAAACCATTTCCCCACTCCCACAACCCAAAAAGCATGTACATTGATTGATACAGTGATGCTGAGTGACTAAGAGGTATGTGGGCATGAGTGGGATGGAAAAGGTAGGGAGAGTGGAGAAAGATAACAGAATAGGATGGAGAGGAGAGTTAGTCCTCTCATCCTTGCACCTGCAGGTGGAAGAACCATTGATCTAGACATAATGGTAAGTAGACCAAAGTAACAGAAGAATTCTCATGCTCAAGCCATAACTTCTAGTTAAATTACTCATACAGTGGCAATCTTAAATTATTTATGCCCATTACTATAAGTTTTACTGAAAGTTATTATTTTGGTGATTCTGGATCCTCATGATTGAAAGAGTAAAGAAAAAATAAGATAATTCAGATTTCCAAAGTTGTTAAAGAATACCAGTTTTCTTCTATAAAAAAGAATACTATATAATAAAGAGGTAATATGCAAATTGACCATCACTCCAACATACAAGTTGGCCACCTCCATGTGGACACAAGATGGCCACCACAAGATGGCCACCAGGGGAGGACAGTTGGGTTGGACCCAGGCCTCCAGGGGAGGGCAGTTGGGGGAGACCAGGCCTGCAGGGGAGGGCAGTTAGGGGTAATCGGGCCAGCAGAGGAGGGTATTTGGGGGGACCCAGGCCTGCAGGGTAGGGCAGTTGTGGGGGGACCAGGCCTGCAGAGTAGGGAGGGAAGTTGGGGGGGACCAGGCCTGCAGGGGAGGACAGTTAGGGGCAATTGGGCTGGCAGGGGAGCAGTTAGGCATCAATCAGGCTGGCAGAGGAGTGGTTAGGGGTTGATCAGGCTGGCAGGCAGGCAAGTGGTTGGGAACCAGTAGTCCTGGATTGTGAGAGGGATGTCTGACTGCCTGATGGGATTGGGCCTAACTGGACAGTTGGACATCCCTCGAGGAGTCCCAGATTGGAGAGGGTGCAGGCTGGGCTGAGGGACACACCCCTCTCCCCAATGAACGAATTTTGTGCACCGGGCCTCTAGTGGCTTAATAAAGTTAGGTGTTTCTATTACATAAAAAATAATTTATATATAATGATCATTAAGTATAGCTTTAATTCCAGCTTCAACCATGGATTATTAAACTTTTCTAATTGTATTTTTTTTGATTACCTGCTTCTATGTGTTAGGTGTCCTAAAGGCCAAACTCCATTAGCAAATCCTTTTGTGTGATAGCATCTACATCACTTCAGCATCAAAACTCCTATCTCACTTGCCACCTCTCTGCTTCACCATGAACTCTTGCCTGGACCACTGCTGTAACTTGCCTTCATATAATTTATTCCTCATATATCAGCCAAAAATGTATCTCTTTAAATGTAAATTGGGCCATAGCACTTTCCAGGTGAACTCTTCAATGGCTTTCCAGAACGTTTAGAAAAATAACACCTGACTATGGTTTATGAGGTGCTGGCATTTATCACCTGGCTCTCGCCTACCTCTCTGACCTCATCTCTTTCTCTGCATTTCATGCTGTTATACTTCTGCTGCTACTCAAAGGTATCACTTGCCACCTTACTAGCTGTTGCTCTGGCTGTTCCCATAGCCTGGGCCACTCTGATTGCAGATGTTCCATGGCTTTCTCCCTCAGTGGTTCTCAACCTTTCTAATGCCGCGACCCTTTAATACAGTTCCTCATGTTGTGGTGACCCCCAACCATAAAATTATTTTCGTTGTTACAGGTTGAGAACCACAGGTTGAGAACCGCTAGCAGGGTTGCCTAAGACCATTGGAAAACACAGATATTTACATTAGGATTCATAAGAGTAGCAAAATTACAGTTATGCAGTAGCAACGAAAATAATTTTATGGTTGGGGGTCACCACAACATGAGGAACTGTATTAAAGGGTTGCGACATTAGAAAGGTTGAGAACCACTGACTTAGATGGTTCAAGCATCACCTCCTCTCAGAGGTCATTGACCACACACTCAACCATTGCTGTTCTCCACACTATTTTCTATCATTCTCTATGACCTTACCCTTCCTATTTTTTTTTTAAGGTTTATCAGTCTCTGAAACTATATTACTTTTATAAACTTACTAGTGACCCAGTTCACGGATTTGTACACATTGAAAGGAAATTAATTAGAAGGTGGCTGGCAGGACAGGAGTGGGTGAGACTGGCCAGACACGCCCTATAGCCAACCTCCTGTGGTCCCTCCCCAGCATCTGTGGAGTGAGCAGGGTCCCTTCAGCAGGTCAGGTCCCTTGGCCTGGCCTGCAGGGATTGGGCTGAAACCAGCTTTCTGACATCCCCTGAGGGGTCTGGGCATGTGAGAGGGTCTCTGCAAAGTTGCTGTTGTACAGGGTGTGGAACACAAATGCAAGTGTGCAGTAAACCAGATTCGGCACGACGGTGCCCAAGCAACAACATAACCCACAGCTGAAGGTGGAATCACATGGCCCCAGAAGAAATTGGGCTCCCTCCTCTCTGGTTGCAGGGTGCATAACCTGAGAACTGTCGCTGCCAAGTCACTGCAGCTCAGCAGCTCCTGCATTGAGCGTATGCACCCTGGTGGTCAGTGCATATCATAGCGACCAATCAGGTCGTCGGACACTTAGCATATCAGCCCTTTATATATATATAAATAACCATTATCTGTCCCTTACAATTTAAGCTGTATAAGAATAGGAATTTCTTATTTTACTAGTATATCCCCAGTGCCTAGAATAGTGCCTGGCATGTGTCCAGTAATCAGTTGTTGATATCATTGATTTTAACAAATTCATACAGTTCTTGAAGACATCTAGGTTTCCACATGGAGGTTCTATGGCTCTTAAAGGGCATACTATTTATTAGCATTGCTCCTAAGGTCAATGTTTAGTGAATTATAAATGATACTAGCTGATTCTAACAAATTAAGTGGCTAATAAAATTTCATATCTTGGCTAAAGAACTCAGATATTTTTAGAGACTATATTAGTGAACAATGTTATTAATAATTTTGTTTTTGGAGTTTATTAATAAGTTAGTTAACCTAAGTATCCACTTATTTTTAAAAGCAGATTTCCATTATACTAGTCATTTGTATTGAAAATTAATGGGATGAGCATGATATTACAATGATATGGCAACAAATACCAAGCACATCAACATTTGATGAATAAATAACCATTCAGGATCCAAATAATGATTCTTAATTAAAAGGAAGAAATTGTTTTTAAACTGTATAGATCAGAGGCAGAGAATAAATTGTAACAAAAAGAGGTTCCTGTTAGCAGGAGTGGTTCCCAAAAGTATCTGCATGTTAGAATCACTTAGGGATATTTCAAAACTTCCCCATTAAATCACAATTTCTAGTGGTAGGACCAAGGAATCAATCGTTTTGAAGCTGCATAGATGATTCTAAAGTGCAAGTAATTTGAGAGGGGGATTTTTAAAAGTAAACTATCACATTGTTCATGAGACAAAAATGTCACATCTACAATTTGCTTGGCTCTTTCCTATGACTACAAACTATGAAAATGGAACAACTGTTCAATTTTGAAAGTTTGTGAGCTTTAAAGTTTTGAGGATTTACAAGAAATAATTTAAGCTATTTTTCTGTCAGTAATGCACAAGCTCAAGTGTTCCCCACACAGTGTTATCTGGAACAGTGCTCTTCTAAGCGCTGTCAGTCTGAGAGGTCTAGGTTTGTGGTTTCTGTGTTTTGGACACTCAGGAGTGTCCTGATTCATGTTAGCATGTAAAATAGTTCTGAGATGTCTAGGAACAAGGGACACTTGAGTCTCTTTTTTAAACTCAGTATTTTATAAATATATTTGAGGAAAATAAAAAACCCATGGAGCTCATTTATTCTAGTATTAAATGCCAGGCATAACCTTAGGGTTCATTAAGTGATCTCCAGCCCAGGCCCCTTCCTTAGATTGCAGGCTGCCTTTTTATAACCTTAGCAATTATCTTAAAGCTTACAAGTTCAAAACGAAGTTTCTGTTTATAAGCCCCTCTGATTTCAACTAGGTTTTTTGTCTCTTATTTTTCAGATGCTTTTCTAAGTGCTTCATACATGGTAATTAATCTAATACCCCCAAGCACTATGGGTTTTGTTGTTATTACTATTATTAATTACTAGATGCCCAGTGCATGAATTCATGCATGGGTGGGGTCTGGCCCACCCCGATCACAGCTGATCTGGCCAGGCCAGCCTGGGGGAGGGTATGTGGGAGGTTGGCTGTCTGGGGGGAGGGGCCTCAGGCAGTTGGCTGGTACACCCTGCACCCTGGTCAAACTCCTGGTCTAACTCCCAGTCAGGAGGACAATTTGTATATTGTCCTTTTATTATATAAGATTATTATAATCCCCCTTTAAGAGATGAGGACACTGAGGCACAGAAAAGCTAAGCTAATACATGCAGAGTTCCCTCACAGTTTTAGGTCATTATTCAAATACTAGGGGCCTGGTGCACAAAATTCGTGCATGTGGGGGTGGGTGTGTGTGTCCCTCAGCCCAGCCTGCACCCACTCCAATCTGGGACATCCCTCTCACAATCCAGGACTGCTGGCTCCAAACCACTCACCTTCCTGCCTGCCTGCCTGATTGTCCCTAACCGCTTCTGCCTGCCAGCCTGATCACCCCCTAACCACTCCCCTGCCAGCCAGGTCCCCCCCAACGCCCTCCCCTGCCAGCCTGGTCACTCCCAACTTCCCTTCCCTGCCAGCCTGGTCTCCCCCAACTGCCCTCCCCTGCAGGCCTGGTTGTCCCCAACTTCCCTCCTCTACCAGCCCGGTCATCCCTAACTACCCTCTCCTGCAGGCTTGATTGCCCCCAACTGCTCTCCCTTGCAGGCCTGGTCTCTCCCAACTGCCCTCCCCTGTTGGCCTCATCGCCCACAACTGCCCTCCCCTGCTGGCCATCTTGTGGCAGCCATCTTGTGGTGGCCATCTTGTGTCCACATGGGGTGGCCATCTTGTGGAGTAAGAGTGAGCTAGGTGGACACCCTGCATTCAATTTGCATATTACTCTTTTATTAGATAGGATCCCCTTCCCAGGACTTCTTCACTGGCCACCCTGTCTACAGGTTCAACTCCTCCCATTTCCTACTGCTTATTTTTTCCTATCCTTAAATTTCTTTCTACTCAGCACTTTCCACTATCTAATTCAATTAATTTATTTATTGGCTTTCTTCTATACTGAAATGTAAGTTTTACGTTGGCAGATATTTTTATCTGTTTTCTTCACAGAATGTCTGCAGTGAGTGCAACTTCAATGAATATTACTGAGAGTTGTACACTCGACCAGAACACTAGTGTACTGGAAAGCATAATTTAGGAATCACTGGACTAGACCATCATAAAATAATAAACTTAAAATTTTAAGCGAAGATTATTCAAGTTTCCTTAATAATGTATTTCAGGGATGTATACATACTAGTGGTAAAATGTTGTATAATTATGTAATTTAAAAATTTCATAATCACATGAAATTCAGAAACCCTATTCTACTTTTTTATGATGATTTGGGCTTGTTCTTGTTCACTGCCAGTACTACAAATAAGCATTAAAAGGTTTGTTTTTCCAGGGGTTGAATTAGTCAAGAAATACATTTCTAACTAAACTGCATATAAAGCAATCCTATGTAATAAAAGCCTAATATGCAAACTGTCCCCTTGATTGAGAGTTCAACTGCTCACTATGATATGCACGGACCACAAGGGGGCAGCGTGGAACATAGTGGGCATTGGCAATGTGCTGCAACCTCTCCCCAGCTACCTGGGGGCGGGGATGACAGGGATGGAGGTGTGGTGAGAATGCAGGGTGTCCACCAAGCTCACTCTTACTCCCCCTGCTACCCTCCCCCAGGACGCCAGGGCTCATGCACCAGGGAAGCCCCTATGCTCAGGTGCTGAGTGCTAGTGAGGAGCCCACCCCACACTGCGTGGCATCTTCCTGGTGAGCTGGGCTATAGCCACCGGGACCACAGGGGCCGGTCGGGTTCCCCATGGGATCACACAAGAGCTGGATACGCTCACTGCATCTCCGCTTGGGGACTCTGACTTAGGCAGAAGCGGGTGTGTGGGGGTCTGGGGGCCAGGTGCTGCCCAGGGCCAGAGGTCAGCTGGGACCTGCCCTTCCACACCAGATGCTTGCATTTCAATTGCTGGTCAGGTATAGGGACCACACCCATGCCCGATTTTCGTGCACTGGGCCTCTAGTTATATAATAATTGTTCAATCTTCAAATCAGAGTTTATAAAGTAACAACTAGGTGTCAAGCACTGTGCTGAGAATTAATTAAAATGCCATAATTTATATCTAGACTAGAGGCCCAGCGTGCACAAAATCATGTGCGAGTAGCTCGCTTCCTCTTGCCTCAGCTGGCTACCCTGCCCATTGCCACTCATAGCTCGTGCCCTGCCCTCCACTGCTCATACCTCTCTGCCGCTCCTAGCCCTCTGCTGCTGGTAGCTCTCCACTGCTAGTAGCTCGCTGACCCGCCCCGTCCCGCCTGCCATGAGAGCCGCTGCTCCCAGGCAGGGGGGAGGGACCGAGAGGTGCTCAATGAACCTCTGGTGGTTGTTTCGGTGTTAAGGCCATGGGTCTTTTATAATATAGATTATACATCCTTGGGGCACACAAGGTTTAAAAATTTCAATGGTGCTACTTATTGGTAAAAATTACATTAGTTGCTCTGTCACATTCAATGTTCTTTCATTTTCTATGCCTAGTAATGAGTTTCCAATATTAAATTAAAACATTTCAAACACTGTGATGAAAAGTAAGTCTACTGTAAATTTTTGATTCACTTAGTTACTGGTACTCTGCTTATTTTCTAGGGTTACTTACAATTAGTAGTAATAAAAACAAATTTTGGAAGAGGTATTTATATCATCCATATATTTTATTGAGCCAATTTTATATTTTGTAATTTGAATTACTGAAATAGTATCATGCAATTTTCATTTTCATATTAAATTTTATATTTTGAAAAACGAGTGTCCACACATGACCAAAATAATTAAATCACAAAAAAGTGTATATTTCAAAATTAAATTTCCTCACCAGCCCTGACCTCTGGGTCCTAGGTTCTCCAGAAGCCATCATTATTCCAACCTCTAGGCTACCTTTCAGAGAACTATTTGTTCATATGTAATGTGTCAAACCTAACACATTATTGTTTTATATTTGACTAGGGGCCTATTATAGCCTGTAGGTACAATGCCCATCTTTAAAATATATGTTTAATGAAGGGTGCACCAAATACACATTTTGTCCAAATGCTGAATTATAGGTAATAAAAATCACTATTTGGCTGAAACTGAGACCAAAGGCAAATATAGCAACAAAAATGGGAACTTCTGGGATATAGGAATATAGTTGATATTTTAAAAATTACTCCTATGATCTTAATATTATAATTTTTATAGGTTGCATTTTTAAAGTTTGATATTCTATTACAAAGCAATAATTTCTCAGTTTTCATCATCCAAATATTTTAATGTGACAAAGTTGACATTCTACTCTTTAGTGTTCCTTCAAGACATAAAGAATTGACAAAGGGAAGTTTTTTTTCAAGTCTTGTGGCCTAAATGAAATTATGCTGCTAGCTCATTAAATAATTCTATAACAATTAGATTTATGATATCATTTAATCTCCATCTTTCTACCTTTTTTACATTTTCTCAAAAACTAACTCAAGACATTTTAATATTTTCCAATGTATTTCATATGTTAGATTTTATACAAAATATTAAGAGTATTCACAGATAACTTAGATAAGTTTTATACCTGTAATAATAAATGTACTCTGTACATTTACACTTCTGTTCACTGATAGAGTTTCAGCATATAACTGCCCCCTACCAAATATATTTTCCCTCCAAGTTACAAATAGAAACTTACTTGTATTTTAAAGGGAATCCTGTGATGGTAACAGTAACTCTGCATGTCATGCTTTGTTCATATTACTGGTGCTTTACACTGATTATGCATTGGTGATCTATGCAAGCACATGATCATATATTAACCAAAAAAACAAGGATGCCAGAATGGTGTTGAACTAGGCATTTGGCTATTTATATTTCCATATGCAGAGAATGAAGTCAAAGCCAAATAACTGATTTTGACTAAATACTCATACCAAAGATAAACTTCAGCACCTTCCTAACTCAGCATAAATGACATTATTAGAGACTAGAGGCCTGGTGCATGAAATGCATACACAGGGGGCAGGGAGCACGGAGTGTCCTTCAGCCTGGCCTGCACCATCTCCAATCTGGGACCCCACGGGGGATGTCCAACTGCCTCTCACAATCAGGGACCGCTGGCTCCTAACCGCTCGCCTGCCTGCCTGCCTGATCACCCCTAACCACCTCTGCCTGCCTGCTTGATTGTCCCTATCTGCTCCCCTACTAGTCTGATCACCCCTAACTGCTCCCCTGCTGGCCTGATCACCCTAACCACCTCTGCCTGCCTGCTTGATTGTCCCTATCTGCTCCCCTACTAGTCTGATCACCCCTAACTGCTCCCCTGCTGGCCTGATCACCCTAACCACCTCTGCCTCGCCCTACACCCAAGACCCAGGATTCCCTCTTCTAGCCGGATGCAGGCACCTGGGACCTGGGCTTCCCTCCCTCTGGCCGGGCACAGTCACCCAGGACTCGGGCCAGCTTCGCCTGGGCCGGCCACAGCTGCAGAGGACTGTGGGTGGGCTGCTCTGCCCTGGCCACAGCCACAGGTGCCTGGGACCTCGGGGTGGGCAGCTTGTCCCTCTCCCAGGCCACAGGCACAGGTGCAGCCACTGGCACCCAGGACCGCAGGGCAGACGGCTTGTTCCTTTCTGGGGCCGCAGCCTGGTTGGTCCCCATTCCTTTCTCCCTAGTATTGAATGTCTGAGCCGTTAAGGCATGACAGTGTGAGGGTGTGAAGGTATAACAACCATTTGCATATTAGCTCTTTATTATATTATATAAAACTATCTTAATTTTCTTTATCATTCGACAGTTCTCTGATTCCAAGCTGTTCTGGTTCCATAAAGTGTTAGTTCAAAATTTTACCAGCTCCATAGCCAGTACTCCCTGTTTGGCCTTTCAGATTGGTAATTAAAATATTTTTTAAATGACTTTTATAAGTTCAAAAATATCTAAAACATTGGAATGAAATGAAGTTTTTACCACATGTATTTTAGTCCCTGTAATCAGAGTAAACCTGTAAATATACTGTGTACTGGGATACACTGACTTCTATCTTATATAGAAAACATATCAAAATTTAAAGTACATGCACAATAATTTCCTATTTTATAACCTGTAGACAATGAATATGTGTTTCCAAATAATTACTAGTTGGTATTTAAACTATCTATGTAGTAAATAGCTTTATATTCAGTATTTTATTTGAGTTTGATTTACAAAACCATACTTTTTTATTTGCTTTCTGTATATCTGCAGTCACTCTATATGCATAGAGATAATCTAAATGCTTATTTTACATTAAAATTCAATATTATAGTAATACTCATGATGACTTCAAATGCTTCATATTTTAAATAATTTACTTTGAAGTGGTATAATATATTTCATTACTTTAAAATATAAACAAAAATGTGGTTATATCTCCTGCTTTTATCAAAATTACCTGATTCTCATATACATATTTTTAATAGAGTTGAAAAAAGTTTTAACTTTGAAAGCTGCCCAAGGATGTTGTATTGAATCATGGGGATAAATACTTTAAATATGGCATATTTTCAAGAATGCACTGAGAACATTATCACCGAATATTAATCCCATCAGTTTTCATATGGCTCTTATCTGTGGCTAATCAGTCAACCAACCAAAGCCTGATGCAAAGTGAACTGGGGAACTATAAAAATAATTAAAATATTTTTATGTTAACCAGTATCTAAGGCAGACATGATTCAGGGTTTGAATTATCTAACAAATATTTCTCCACTTTCCCACACTCTCATTTTGGGATACCAGCACAGCACTCTGAAGATTTTTTTTCTTTCTTATTGTAACTGGCTTATCTGACGGTCTGGCTGTGTTTGGCTGATGTTTCTCCACAGTAAAAGTTTTCACACTTACTCATCTAAACACTGAAAAACATGAAAATGATTTTCAACTTGTTTGTTTAATATATAAATTTTATGCTCAAACTCCAGATACATTTTCAGATTTACTTCCTTTTCCTCAAAGTTCTCTATCCTGTGTGTTTTATCTCTCAGCTATTTTGTGAAGCGTACCAATAAAATAAAAGGGAACAAGAGAATTCTATCAAAAGAAAGCTCAGAAATGAGAGAAATTGTTCATTTGAAAACTATTAAAATGGTTATATGATAACACATTTATTTGTTCAGAAAGATATTTTATATGCTTATTTTGGAAACATATATTTAACAAATATATTTCAAATAAATTACATTTTGTTTCTATGAACATCTATTTTAAACTTCCTTGAAATGCCTGTTTGAATGGTTGTAGTCATAATCATGATAGATCATACTTCTCTACTGAGGAGATTTGCATAGATTTTAGATCCTAAAAACAGATTTTATTTTACTGAAAAAATCAATAAAATTATTTCTTTTGCTTCTGTTTTAATGTAGTTAGTTTTCTACCAAAGACATCCATATTTACACTGAATTAATTTATAAGTCTCTTTTTTTAACCTTATTTATTCATTTGTCCTCAAATTATACTTATTTTCCTAAAGAATAATTTGTTAATAGAACATTCATTGCTAAGGTGACACCATGATTTATTCCAATTCTCTTTGGAGTGACACAGAAAGTGGATTTATTGCCTTGCTTTTCCTTTACTATTTAAACTTTCTTGATTTTCAGCATCTGGAGAAGCTGCTGCTGGAAGACAAGCTGCTGGGCTGCCAACTGCTGCTGCTGCGGCTGCTGTTGTTGCTGCTGCTGCTGCTGCTGCCAGGACACCCAGCCCCGTCAACAGCACAGAACGTGGTCGCACACAGGCCTCACACAGAGAAACGCACATCCTCTCACTATCCAGTAAATTTTCACAAGCAGAATGCATGCAAGTTCTAGATTTTCAGTTGCCTTTCTTTCAAATATTATGCAGCAGCAGAGAACCAGAGAACTTGCATTAAGAGTATGGGACAAGGGCTAGAGAAATATATAACAAAAGCTCAGGCTTTTTTTTTTTCTAGGTGTAAATTAGAGGATCCGGTGAATTAGAGTATCTGAATCAAGTGAAAGAGGGAATTCTAGGAAAAATAATCCAAGATGACAACAATTTGATAAATAAAGAGAAAAATATTTACCATACTACTTTTAATTTCATGTGGCAATGCAATGATTATGTGCACTTTAAAAACTATTTGCCTAATTGTACTTTTTGTATATATAATTGCTATTGATTTTCTTTAGTGCATCCTTAAGTCAGAAAAATGTACAGCAATTCCTACTACAATGTGATTCCTGTGTAACAAATATAATGAACTCAAACTAAAGTTCATTGGGATTAAAGGTTGTTCTAACAAAATCCTAATGCAAATTAGGATATGCTTTTATGAAATTTATCAATATATGATTTTAATTACCTGTATCGAGAATTTTAGCATGCACAGAGTCATTTTATAACCATTATTTTTCTTTTATTTAGCTAGAACTCTTTCCATTTCCCCAAAGCTAAGAGTCAAATGATAAATATATACAATTGTATTATTGTTTAGTGTTCTATTATTCTATTACAGTGTTATTGTGTTATCAAAGCACATCCCCAGTTTTCTTTTCAAAATCTCAAATAAGAACACAGCTGACAGCTTTTTAAATCTATAATGTTCAACATATGCATAGGTAATATTATTTTAGAGAAAATAGGATCAGTCTTTTCCCATGATGGGATCCCACACAGTATAACTAGGAATGTGCTCTGTAGATATACATAAAACCTCTTTTTTATATATATGGAGGTTTCAACATGAAGATTAGGAACTTCTTTTTCTGATCAGTTGTCCACAAAACTCAGCTCATTCGTGTTCAATGAGTGTTGTTAGCCTTACCAGTACAGTAATCCAGTTCTCCGCAGATTTTCAGTGTATGTTTAACAGTGCTTGAATTCTGTTGCCCTTATAATTTTCTGCCACATGACTAATAAATGCACATTTACTATCTAACAAAACACTCAAAGGCAGGTTATGATAAAATTTCTGAGTCTCAAAAAAAATGTGTTATGCAACCTTGTTAATCGTGTTTTCATAACAAACCTGAAGGCCATAAAAACAAAATTCTCAAGGTGTATGGTAGGCAGGCCGTGAAACGGTAGGAAGTGGAACATGAGAAATAAAATGCACACGTTTTGCAGGTACCTTGAGGCAGCGATTGGACAGGAAGCGCCGCCTGGCCAGGTGGGATGGAGATGAGTCCCTGACGCTGAAGGCTGAGCAGATGTTGCTGCTGCTGGAGCTGTTGCATCTGGAGAAGCTGCTGCTGGAAGACAAGCTGCTGGGCTGCCAACTGCTGCTGTTGCTGCTGCTGTTGTTGCTGCTGCTGCTGCTGCTGCCAGGACACCCAGCCCCGTCAACAGCACAGAACGTGGTCGCACACAGGCCTCACACAGAGAAACGCACATCCTCTCACTATCCAGTAAGTTTTCACAAGCAGAACGCATGCAAGTTCTAGATTTTCAGTTGCCTTTCTTTCAAATATTATGCAGCAGCAGAGAACCAGAGAACTTGCATTAAGAGTATGGGACAAGGGCTAGAGAAATATGTAACAAAAGCTCAGACCCTTTTTTTTTTTTAATGGGCTTATTGCAGATGATAGTACATTTACATGGGCCAGTGGTTGGCAAACCACAGCTTGCGAGCCACATGCGGCTCTTTGGCCCCTTGAGTGTGGCTCTTCCACAAAATACCACGGCCTGGGCGAGTCTATTTTGAAGAAGTGGCATTAGAAGAAGTTTAAGTTTAAAAAATTTGGCTCTCAAAAGAAATTTCAATTGTTGTACTGTTGATATTTGGCTCTGTTGACTAATGAGTTTGCCAACCACTGACCTAGGCTAAAAGAATAACAGTTTATAGAAACAGTCAAATTCAACAACATCCTTTTCCCCATCCCCTCCAATGGAATAACTTTGATCCACAGAGGTCCATGAATATGGTCTCTAGTGATCTATTAGTGAACTGAGATGTAACCTTCACAGGATAGGCCTGTGAGCTCTCTCTCTTCCTTCCTCTCCTCTCTTGTAGGAATATACTAAAGGCTGAATTATGTTCAAGGCCAAAAAAGTGCCCTTATTAGAAGCAAAAGTATAACTTCCAACTTTGTGAGGCATGATAATATGATCCCTAGTTCTTTGGACTCGGGAGGGTATGAGAAGGAAGTCAAACTTCAGAGAGGGACAAGCTGCTGTGGAAGACCTTTTCCTTTTAGTTTGGGGAAAAGAAACTTCTGATGCGCTCACTGGAAAACAGACCACATAATGGAGCAAGTCATGTGGATTGCCCAAAGCCTCCAGAGAAATAAGGGAGCAATTTCTATTCTGTAGTTGATGGCTGTCTGAAATTCTATTCACAAATCCAAACAAAATCAAAGCCTCGGGAGGTCAAAACTGTTTCCTGGACGTTTGCATAATGGCAGCTTGAAGACAACGACTCTGATACCTGCTGATCAATTTAACTACTTCAACGTGTTTTGTTTGTATTATGTTTATAGTTGATGCAGTTTGCTGACAAGTGCAAGCTAGGCCCGAGAAGCCAGCTTGTCAATTTGATTTATGAGCATATCAAACTGGAACTTTCTACTCGCCACTCCAAACCTACAGTAGCAGTTCATTAATCAGAGGCCTGTGACTTTGAAATCTGTGCTCAACCAGTTTCTCCCAGAGACACCCCCAACCCCCAACAATAGGTCAAATTTGCATGCATGTTCTCTGAGCAGCAGCCCTGAGAAAAATACGGTACCCTCACCCACTTAAATTATCCTGTAAACACAAGGTAATTGGGTACTTTGTTTGGCGCGCTGCTTGCTCTTGTACACTGATTCATTAGTGAACATTAGATGGCAGCAGCATTGGATTGGAACTCTCAAGTTCCAAGCTATAAAAGAGGACAGCAGGATAGTGCTGCAGTTACTGTTATTAAGCTCAGTAAAAATGCATGAGAACGCATCTTTGACAGCAAAAGCCTTGTGATAGGAAGATCTGAGACCACCCCGGCTGCACTCTGCGCTCACACTCTTCCCAACCTCACACTCTTCTGTACCGAGCGGGCCAGACCCTACCTCTTTCACTTGCTTTCCAGGATGTTGCTGCTGCTGCTGCTGCTGCTGCTGCTGCTGCTGCTGCTGTTGCTGCTGCTGCTGTTGCTGCTGCTGTTGTTGCTGCTGTTGCTGCTGCTGCTGCTGTTGCTGCTGCTGCAAAAGCTGAAGATGTAACTGCTCTTGCTGTTTCTTGTAAAACTCTTGTAGTTGTTGCTGAATAAACCATTTTGACTTTAATAAATAAAGGCAAAAGTTTCATGTATTACAAATCTCCTACACTCTTCTAGACTGGCATATGGTAGTGTCCATTAAGATTTGCCTCACAAGAACAAAAAAATATATATACATTGGATTTAAGGAGACATCTGCATACACATTTTTCCAAGGCAGCTCTGAATATTCCAATCCAGAATCCAAAAAAAGCCCTAAATAAAAGAGTATAGAAAATCCATATTCTAAAGGGCCAGAACCAAATAAATACCCTAAATTATGACATCCGAAGTCCCAATAGCATGTAAAAATAGGTTATACCCTACCATTTATACAACCCAAATACATAGCTATAGAGAATCAGGTTGTTCAGTTCTGATTGGGAAAAATGTAATGATTAGATGTACAGAAGAACGTCAGACAGAAACACAAGCGACTGGTCTGTGGTCACCATCATCTCCAGGAAAGTCAATGGCATCAAGTCCACTTAGGGGTCCAGTGATGTACTTATCAGTTCTGTTACTTTCTTTAAAAAGATAAGTTTTATGGCCTGGTGGCTTAGCTGTTTAATTTTATTCTAATAAGGAGATACTTCTCTTCCTAAACAAAGAACATATTTTTTTTGGGGGGGGGAGGAAATTAGGATGTTACTTTTTCTATTGTAACAAAATAGCCAGTTCAAATTTCATACTTTCACGAACTAAAAAGAGTGCTAAAGTTTTAGAAGTTTTAAAAGTAATAATTATCTAGGAGTCTCTTTGTAGGTTTATTGGCAAGTCTACAAAGCAAATGTACTAAGCATTGGGATATTTAAATACTGATTTGTTCCATGTTACAATTACACCTCTCTCTGCTCTTATCCTACACTTTAATGAGTCTAAAAACAACAATGACAAGGGATCTGTTCTTATGCAGCTCAGCAATTAAATCACCACAGTTATGTTCTAGATGCTGATAAGTTGGCCCTTCAAATGAAGAATAAATTGTCAAATATGCCCATGATGCAGTGACCACGAGGGCATAGCTCCGGTGCCTTGCGAGAACACCAAAGCAGGTAACCCACATTACCTGCTGCAGCATGACTGCCTGCTGCTGCTGGAGAAGGGCTTGGAGCTGCTGAGGAGACAGGACTTGCTGCTGAAGGATCTGCTGCATTTGCTGAGGGGTAATTACCTGGGGAGTCATCATGGCCACCGACACAGGTACCTAGACAGAGAGAAAAGAGAAAATGCGGTCACAACCAATGTCTATTAACATATTTCACAGCTGTATGTCATCACGAATAAATTCCTTAGTGATGATGACCTATAATTTTATGTAATATTTTATATATTATTGAATGATTTAATAATAATATTAAAGTATCACTGTTGTTATACACTAGCTTTCTAGATGCATCATATTTCATCATAAAGATTCTATCTTCATGCTCCACACCTCTAATGTGTTACACTAAGGTGTTTGAGCTTTTACTAGCATAGTTAAAAATAAACAGTTATAATAAACAGTGTTCTCAATACTTCATAATGATCATCTTAAGTCACAGTGCTATAAACAAAAAGCTTTTTGGAATGTTTTAAAGATATGATTAAGATAAATAATAGAGGTTAAGCAATAGGAAATAATATGCCTATAAATATGTTATCAAAGCTAGTAAAAAGAATGTATGTAGAATGTGCTTACTCATAAAACATAATCACCATCTTTAAAATTTTATATATAAATGAAATATATAATAGTACTAGAAAATACATATAATAATACATATTACTACATGAGTACATGTAGTAACTTATCTACTATATATATCTTACCAAATAATTCCATAGATCCTTTGAAAGAAGGAATCACAGCTTCATCTTTAAAAAATTTATTTCAATCTAACTAAACTTACACCAGGAAGTCTAGAAATCTAAAAATTACTGAAAGATTATTCATTAAACTGAAAAAAAGTATTTTGCTTAACATTTCCTTTCTACCATTTCCTTCTCAATGGTCTGAGAATTAAAGAGTCAAAGAATAAAAGGAAATAAGGAGGGAGAAAAAGAAACAGAGGAGAAAGAGGAAGCAAGAAAAATACAGGGTAAGAAAAGCTAGAGAGAAAGTCCTAGAGAAATAGACAAAGGATGTGGAGAGATAGGAAAAGGATGGCAAGAAAGGTAAACAGGAAAACCTTGCATAGAAGCCTGAATTGTATGCTAAATTCCCAGGCAGGCACTCTATTGAAGGCACCACTTTTAGTACTAAGTTGCATGTCAACTTGCCAAATTTGCAAACTTTGAAAAAGAAATCACTTTCTCTCCTAGAAAAAACAATTCACTTTTACCATAAATAAGAGCAAGTATTTATATACATAATGCTTTAGAACAAATTCTTGGAACACCATGTGTCTTTGAAAACAGAAAAAGATTAGCAGACATGGTTCACAATTTATTTTAATAGTCTTTTTTAATGCAACTCAACATTTTCAAGTCTGGCATTTTATGTTATAAAGAAAGGAGAAATTAATAACGAAAAAGAAATTAGAAGAAAAAGGAAAAGAAATGCAGCGTAGATTAAGTGCTCTCTTAAGAAAAATATGTTCATATTTAATGCTAAAAAAGAGCTATGTCTTTCTGTTTCATGGTGGTATCTAGAAATATGAATTAAGTAGATACTATTTTGTGGAAGGAAAAGAATTACATTATAACAGCAAGAAATTCAAAAGAGATTTCAAAAATATTTCTGGATTTTTAAATATTAGAAGTTACTGTATCTTAATTTATCATAATACAAGGCATTGTGAAATTAATTACATGCTGTAAAGATAATTTACCCAAATGGATAATTTACCTACCTGTTTAGTTGTTTAAATATTTAATGGTCAGTTTACTTATTTGTTTGTTCTTTTATAAACAAATAGAATGGTTGAAACAAAACAGTTTGGAAAACAAGTATCTATGTAAAATGCCTTTTCTTTCCATAATCATTTACCTTATACTGTATCCAAACAACAAAGAATCAAACTGGAATCAAGCAACAGAAAAAGACAGATATATTTAACTTTAAAAAGGCTGCCAATCTAGATAAACAGATAGATAAGTAGATGAATAGATATTACATGGATGTAGGTAGCTATATACATATAGATATATACTTGTAGATATATATGTCCTCTAACATTTATTATGTGTGAGAAACTTGCCATACTTCTCTCCCCCAACAGCCTCTTATCACTTTTTAGCATATTGCTTTCACTTATCTACTATAACTAAAACTACTTTAGGTGTAACCAATAACAAATGCATTTTCTAAAAAAAGTTTTATAAATAAAGGCATGCACTTCAAGTTTAGAGTCAGATTTCAGCTTATTCAGATTATTACCCTATAGCTTGTTTCTATTATGAATGATCTAGTGTATAAACCAATTTAAGCAAGTTTTTTTCTTTTACCTTTTCATTCTTTAGGGTTTATTTTTTTCCCTTTTGCTATGAGTGGATAATCATTTTCTAAATATTAAATGGCATGTATCTCCCTTGAAATTAAACTTTTAAGGCATAAAAATAACCACATCACTGTCATTTTAATATCATATGAATCACATGTAATGTGATGTTCAGGAAATTTTAAGCAGTTTTTGGCCTACCATCTATGACACTGCCATCTAAAACTGACAGTACATAGACATAAGATATGTAGAAAGATAAGCCAAGTAACACACAACTAATTGAACATTCTGCTTCTGTAAGATATGTACAAAAACGCAAATTTAAAATAATTATATATGTAAGAATGCACAGGTGCACTTCTTAGGGATTTTTAACATTAAAAATAAGCCAATGGTATTGTTTCAAAAATCCACATACATAAGCTCTTCCCAAATAAAATGCTTTAGGATAATAAAAATTTTAATTATTTTAATAAATGGAAAAATAATTTTCCTACAGGTGTCAGGTATGTGTTAATGTAAACTGATCAATGTGTCTTGTTCAGAAATGAATGATTCTCAAAATGCAGGATTTCTCCATTTTTAAGTGATTTATTTTAAGTGACACATTTCCTTTATTTCTCCTTAATCACTTTTGTTACTGTCCCATTGCATTTTTTTTGCTACTATAAGTTACTCTATAGTAAAAAAAGATAAAGATTAATAAGCACATACATATTTTTTGAGATTATGCTACTTATTAATACTTAAAAAGCTAAACAGCATCAGATTTTAAGGTCTATGGATAATGTTACATACATTAGCAACTTAGGAAATATACATACATTAGCAACTTAGGAAATAATAGTAAAAGTCAAAAGCATTTAGACATTAAGCATAAGGAAATATTTTCCGCTACATATATAATTTTGTTAATGCAAATGTTCTTATGAGGAACCACAATTTAAATGTGCGATAGAGGAAGGGAGGAAGATATTACCTCAGATATCTTGTGGTGAGAAGACAAATAAAAGTCTGGTTGGGTCTAAGAAAACATGATATTTTATGCAGCTACCAAATGAAATCAGAAGGAATAATTTACTTAAATGGATGTCCTAGTAGAAACTGTATTCTATCAATTAAAATCTCTTTCAGAGTGAAGAAAGGAAAAAGTCAATTTTGGTTGGTACAGAAATTTTTTCTCTCCTGCTATTTGCTATGCTGACAGATCTAAAAAGTCCCTATGGTGATACGTCAAGTAAGGTTTAATTTACCCTATTTATTTTCTCATTTGATGAATTAAGCATAAACCAGATGTGTTGCTCTGGGCACCAAGAAGTACTAGGTACATGAACATGAAGATAGGGTTACATATTCTGAAATGAGAGAAGGAACATTCTGAAACTTGAAATGAGTCAAAATATTAAAAGTCAAAAGCATTTAGACATTATCTTAGAGTAGGTGGGAATTGCCTTTATATTTTAAGAAACAAATGATAAATGTGTTTACATTAAGCTTCTAAGAGTACCTCATTGAAAGGGTCAAAAAGTTCTTAAGAAACAATGCAAAGATCATGTCTACCCTCAAATGAATCTAAATAGTTCTTTTAAGAGGTATGAAAATGGACCAACATTTTTATTTGCTATAATAAGTGCATTGTCTGTTTACAATCTAGTTCTGCTGGAGTATTTCTGAATGTCTTGGGTTTACATATTAAGCATGTCACTTAAACATCCCAATTATGTAATTGGAAAGGTTCTTAATGTAGCATTAGTCCAATTCTTTCTTCACTAAGTGTGAACTGGAAAAGCAATCACACCTTGTAGATGAGATTTAAGGTGAAAAGCACTATATCCTTGCTAACAGGGTCTGCCAACTACTGGCTCATAGATTCTTCTTTTCTATTCTTAAAATTTAAAGACAAAGAAAGTCTTGACCATTAGGCTCTGGTACTTAAAAAAAAAAAAAGCATATAACTCTGCTACAATTAACTACAGTATAATAACTACAAAACAAAATTTCATGTTATAATACCTGTTCCTGTTTTAACAAACTATTGATAGGAAATATTTGATTGTACATTCTTTGATAATTTTTTTCTGTTCACTTCTTTTCTCTCTACACTATCTGTATCTATAGTTTATTTTAACATATGAAACTATTATACTTCATTGCCAG